>JAUCNO010000500.1:9268371-9311992 GCA_032353835.1 Enteromius viviparus | reverse complement strand
CATCCGGGTACTTCTCGCCTACTGAATTTCGAATGCTATGAATTCGGACATACTACTCGCCTCGCATGCTGTTTTTCACGAAGTAAGCGATTTCGCAGCAATTGAATTTACGATGCTCAAAGAAATCACAAATAATCTAGCTGTGTAACTGAAATAATAAAAAAAAATACAGGGCAGCTGTAATTTATGGTTTATTTGTATTCTTCAAAGCATTCTCTGGTATTTTTTATATAAAGAAAGTCAATTTAAAACGTAATGCTAATTGATGTAGCATGTATTTTCATTCTCGTTCTATGGTAATAAGTCGAGTCGAGTTTGGAGACAAAATATGTTGTTAAATGTGCATCTTGTTGAACGGGTTCATATGTTCTCATTGCACCGCCATCTAATGCTTTCTTAAAGATTTCAGGATTGATAAGTATTGGGAAATCTTAGACATTTTTGATAACACTATTGCAAATTCAGTTTCATGTTAACGACGTACCTGTGTCAGAAAACAATTGAAATGTTAATGGGATCTCATCCACAGCTCCTTTGTTTCCTAAGCTGTCAGGAATCCCCTGTCTTGACTTCTTTCTCTCCATGAATGGCTGCTTCAGGATTTCATTCTCAAATAAACTCCCAACAGGGACGGCAGGCATAAATAGCAACACAGTGTTACTTCTGTGGTTTTATGTCTGAATGTGTCTGGGTTTAACATCTTCAAAAGCAGGATATGGTTTGTGCAGCTATACAACCCTTTCCTCTATGTCCCCAAAGACATTTGGCATAATGACCCCATAATTACACCACAGGCAAACAAAAGAGACAAACTCGGTGGCTGATTGCTTGCAAACATGGGAAGTGCCAGTAATTTAGGAAGAGCTTGTGTTGTGAGTCTGTAGGTTTCCTGCGACTAAGAAAAGAACAGCTTTCCTGGTTTGTTGTACTGCTCTGTATGAAATGTAAACTCTTGAAGGTTTAGGTTACAAACAATGAAGTTCATAATCCCAAATCACTTTTTTTCTTTTACTTTCCTTGGGTCCAGAGGGAGATGTTTTAAATCAGAGAAAAGTTCATTGAGAGTTGAGTTGTGTTTATTATTGTTATTTTTTTTTAAGAAATGTTTTTAGCAGCAAAGGTGAAGTTTGAGCAAAAGATGAACATTTCTGAAGGATCATGCGAGGCTGAAGACTGGAGTAATGATGCTGAAAATTCAGCTTGCATCACAGAAATAAATTATATTTTTAAATATATTCACATAGAAAACTGTTATGTTAAATTGCATTAATATTTAACAATATCAATATTTTATATTGTGTTTTTAAACAAATAAATGCAGCCTTGAGGCTTATTATGACCAAATTAAGAACAATGGTGTTACTATTTGATAATACAACACTTAAAATCATAGTGTAGACAATTATTTTAGTGCATGGATTTAAAAGGATTATCTTTTTTATTGAAGTGGTTCATTAAATTTAAACTTTTTTTTTTTTGCTACATGTTGGAAAACATAGTTTGCTACAGGAGACAACTGATATGCTCCTGAAAAATGTTGTTTGGTTTGCTACATTTTGATTAGTTTCTCCGCAGAGCTGTCCTCATGTGTCTCCTTGGCCTGGTTTTCTTTTTTTTGCCTCTGATGAACTATGTTTTACTGTCTTTTTCCAAGCGCTGTTTTGAATGTTTATTTTAGAGTGAAGTTTGCCATGAGAGAGACGTTCTGTCCTGGCACGCATTCGTAAAACATCCATGATTGTTTGCTTTTTTTTATTTGCCAGAGAAATTAAGTCTAGCAAAACTGAAATCAAACATTCGAGTTGTGTTGATTTATGCGTGAAGCGCATACCTGTGCAGGCTGAGGTCAACGAAGCATTCGCAGCCGTTAGGCACGCTATAGCGCTGAATTGTATTGAATAACAAAGCGCTTCAAGAGGTTGCTCATTGAAGAAGTGATCTGAGGAGACACTCGTGAACCTGCTGCTTTCATCTTCATTCTCTGCTTCCACGTTTGGTCAAAATGAATTTTCATTGATCACATCCTTGTTTCATCCTCTTCAGGTTCTGGGGTTTCCCAGACAGTATTGTTGTTTGCTATATAATATGTGTGTGTGTGTGTGTCGGTTTAAAGAGAGGGAAACAATCACTTTGGGTCTGTTATTGCTCCCCTACTAACAGAGAAGTGCTTTTATGACTTTTATGGGGCTATTTTATCGTCATTATATAAGGTCAATGCTCGCTCAGAGTCATCGTTTACTCACGCTCATGTCATTTTAAACTCATAAAGTTTGCTTTTTGTGGATAAAACCTTTATTTTTTAAGGGGGGGTTATTGTCTGTCTTGGATTGGTATGACGATCTATTTAAAAATCTCTCCTCCTGTTGACCTCTCTCTCTCTACTTTCCTTCCTCTCTCTGTCTCCTGCTCCATCACTCCGATGCTTCCTCCAGATCTTGGGCATATTGAAGATATAATAACATAATTGCTGTCGTATACCATTAGAGTATCCGACCCTGAGTGACAGATGGATATTACTAAGCAATTACAGAGGAGCTCCGGGTCCTTCCTAACCTGTCCTGTGTTGATGTTCTGATTGTCTAAAAATTCCTGCGTGTTTCTTCACAGGATTTCAGGCCCAGATTAGTTTTTCCTGCCTCAGAATATCTAGTGGTTTTCAGTAATCAGAGAGTTCTTTCTTTGTAACTGTTAGAGGTCCATTGTAGCCAATATTCAAAAAGGCGTAAAGTGTTTAAATGATACTTATTTAACAATGCATATGCATTTGAACACACTTGGCATCTACTTAATATTTATCCAGTTATACTTGTTTGTATAATAATTCATTAATTTATTTATTTTTTGCAATTACAATTGGAAATAAATTTAAGACCATAACAATATAACTATTTTATATAATATTTTTTACATTTGTGCTGTCAAGTGATTAATCTTGATTAAGTTTTTGTTTACATAGTATATGTGTATGTGCTGTGTATATTTAGCATGTGAATAAAAACACACATATACAGCATGTTTTTTTAATATTTGAATATATTTTTATCCAAATAAGTTATATCACACATAAATATGTTTTTTATATAAAAATGCAGCATAGTTTTCTTAAATATATACATGCATGTGTGTGTATTTATATATGCATAATACATGTACACAACATATATTATGCAAACAAAAACTGGCGTTTGTAATGATGAGTCAGGCAGGGTCAGTAACACAGAAAACAGAGCAATGCAGACAAGACGGAATCGTACTCAAATACCAGGCAGAGATCGGCGCAGGCAGCAAACAAACACAAACGAGAGCAAGCTGAATAGTCAAGGCAGGCAGCATTCAAGGGTAATACACAGAAAGGGGATTCGCAATAGAGACACTTCCTGTTTACCTCAACGGTTCCCAAGGCTGTAGGAAGCTTGACTAGGGGAATGAGTTTACAGGGTTTAGAGAAGTGTTCAGTTACGGTGAGTATGGTAATGTAGTTTCTGGATGCTGGCAAGTCGTGACGAAACAATGGCTATACGGGACCAGGGTTGTTGAGGGACTGGTAAAGGTTGGAGGAGTCCTGCGGGTCATTGATGGAATGACTTAGAGATGTTGCAAGTGGGGCATTGTCGGACAAACTGGATGACATCTTTCTGCAAGAAGACCACCAGAACTGATAATTAGTATGCTCAGTGGTGGCAGTTATACCTGGATGACCAGCATTGTGAGTGTCGTGAATCCAGTGGAGCAGGCGTTCACTAAGAGACATGGGTATATAGGTTCGATAAGGCGGGCATGTAGGTGGAGCTGGATCAGTGGTCAGAGTATACTATGGGACACATATATAATGTCCAAACGTATGGGAGCGACTATGATAGAGGCAGGGATTATTAGTGCTTTGGAGCTGGGAGTCAAACTGGCGGGAAAGATGTATATTAATATATATATATATATTAATTAGGGCCGGGACTTTAACCGTTAATTTAGATTAATTAATTACACAAAAATAACACGTTACATTTTTTTAACGCATTTTAATCGCATTAATTTTTTCACCGCGGACCGTTTCTTACTGGATGAGTTTCGGCGGACCACCAACACCAACCAGCGTTTCTAATGTTCTGAATGTACTTGAAAGTAGGGATGCACCGATCCAGATCTATGTTTGCTCATTTTGTCAGTAAACCAGTTCCTATAATCAGCGGTAAATGCCATCAGGTGCGTGATTTCACATTGAGCCGTATATACTACACGGAATCCACACTGATAATGAACGTGTTCTGCGCAACTCGTCAGTGAACAACAGCTGTGTGTAGTATATACGGCTCAATGTGAAATCACGCACGGCACAATATTGGTCTGCTGGACTTGGTTGAACAAAAATAAACAATATTTTGTTACTTAAGCTTATGTATTCAGTCATTATTCAATGGTATACTAAAAACCCATACGAAAAAAAATTACTTCTCACTGTCCTCAGGTCAAATATTTATATGCGATTAAAATGCGATAATTTCAATTCATTAATTACAAAGCCTCTAATTAATTAGATTTATTTTTTAATCGAGTCCCGGCCCTAATATATATATACAAACACAAGGGTGAACTCAGATCAGCACACTTCATGTGTGGAAATACATGACCAGCCAAGAACCTCTAGCAGCACACAAAACATAATGAAAAATGTGAATAAAAAGCGGATTTGTATTAAAGAACTGAGCGACGAGACTTATTGTTGGTGATATCACAGCTCGGTGGTCCTAGATGTTCAGTCATACTGCCAAGTTTTACTTTTACACTCTCCCCTCCAATTTTTCTTTTTATCTTACTCCCGCCTTCTCCCTTTCTTTCCACTTCATAATAAACACTCACACTCACTTTGACGACCGCACGCTCCTCACATTTAATATGAAATTGTATGAAAAGCCTATAAAAATATCATAGCCCTCAAAGTTATTTTCATTTCTCTCCATTTTTACTGACATGGCTGACATCTCAGAGCCCAGTGGGCGGCCTAATGTTCCTCAACTCACACACACATACAGATGCTGTCCCTAAAATGTCCATAGTACAAAGAAAACTTGAATAACTATTTCAAATCTGCCCGTATTAAAGTTCTCTGACAGACATGACGTGTATTTAGGGGAAAACTGGACCACTGTCTAGCAGTTCGACTGTTTTCTTGGGGTATTATTTATGTGTGTCGTACAGAGAGAGGTTAGCAGAGACAGACTCAAAAGCATAGAGTGAGTGTTTGTGGAGCCAGTTGATAAAATAGTTTGATTTGGGCTCATTCAAAGTGGGTCAACATTTGAATTGAAATGGACATGAACCCACTTGCTCCCTTCGTTACCATAGAGACAGTATACGTTGACTAACCACGCGGTTAAGTCAAGTGTGTGTGTGTGTGTGTGTGTGCAGGCTGATGAACATCCTTTGATCCTTGGCATACTCTAATAAAGGGGATTGTGTGTGAGACAGACTTCAGCGTTATGAAGCTTTATCCTGGGACTCCATTAGTAAGGAAGTCAGTGAATGATGTGTTAACCATAGTGGCTCTGGCTGATGATGTCACGAGACGCTAATGGCATTCCCACTCTTGCCTCAATTAGGTTTCACTGCCAGATCAAATAACTACACGCACACACACACGCACACAAACATTACACAAACAGGATTTTTATATAATTCATTTTTATATATTCATACATTAATCTAACTATACTATTACTGATCTCCTCACTACTATTACTATTACTTCTACGATTTATACTGTCGGCATAACAATTTTAAAGAACATTCAATTATATAAAAATTCAAAATTTAAAATATTAACAAAACTAAAAATATTTTATATAATGTTATATACAATACTTATTATTAATAATTGCTTGAATTAATAATCTATAATGTATTAGATTTAAAATATTTTTTAAGTAAATTATAGCTACGTAAAACCGCACACACTTCTTTACAACTCTTATATTTGGCTCTGGACCACAAATCCAGTCATAAGTAGTATAGTTTTATAGTATATATTTGTAGTAATAGCAAATTTTAGACAAAGATCACATTAAATTAAGATATTTTGTAATATTCCTACCATAAATACATCAAAACCTATTCCGTAATGCATCGCTAAGAATTTTAATTTAAAATGTGATTTTCGCAATATTTCTATTTAGTTTTTTTATTTGGTTGCATCTCAGCTAAACATTGTCCTAACAAACCTTACATCAATAGAAAGCTTATTTATTTATCTTTTAGATGATGTATAAGTTTCAATTTCAAAAACTAACCCTCAGGACTGGTTTTGTGGTCCAGGGTACCAATTTTTGGCTTTTCTATATTTCTTTATATTTATATGTAAATAGAATTATAAATACTGCAGACTACTTTTAACACTATAAGGCAAAAAAATAAATTAATTAATTAATTTACCCAATGAATACACAATTAATTTATGTAACATAAAAAAAATAGAAAATAGATATTTGTATACAATGAATAAAAAATTACATTACACTCTACAAATTAAACCATTAATATTTTTTGTTAACATAAGGTAATAAAGCAATTAAATAATAATCATATTTCATAGTTTTTATTTATGAATTGATTTTTTTCTCCTCAAAATATCCCTAGACTAATGGCAAACAAATCAACACACATATTCCTGCTCTTTAAATTCCTTCCATTTTCACGCACACTTCTCTCGTCTACGACACACGGTACTTCATTATTTTAAAGCTTTTATAACTAGGATCGGCCATACAGCTTAGCACCCTCTCAGCACTTTTCTTTCTTTTTTTTCCCAGTGCTACCCTGCTTTCCCTACATCCCAGACAAACTACATGATCTCAACACTTCATTTTTGTGGGTCCGATCATGTCATTGTGCAAGAATTCCCCCTCATTACCTGTGAACTATCCCATGCCGATGCAGGTGTTCCACGGCAGACAGTACCTGGCGGGTGTACCTGCGGACCTCTCTCTCTTCCAGCCGCTTGCGCTCACAGATTCGATCCATGAGGTCTCCTCCTCCACACAGCTCCATGGCCATGTAGTAGCAGTTCTCCGTCTCCAAGGTCTCCAGCAGCAAGACGATGTTCGGGTGGCGGATGAGCTGGTGAATCCGGGGTTCACGCTTCATGTTTTTTAAAACATATGAATCCTGACGAGCCTTTTTCTTATCTATTACCTTGATCGCCACCTGTGAGAGAAACAGAGTTTTTTACTATCAATTGATTTTACTATCAACTTTGTTTCTCTTCGAAGATTCTCTAGAGGAAATTACTGTAAAAGCCGTAAATCTAAACTAAATCTGAGAAGTGGATGACTCTATTTCTTTTGAATATTTTTCCTTCAGAGGAAATGTCTATTTAGTATGTACTGTATTATATAAAAACTTAGTTATTAACTTGAGTTTGCTGTATTTTTTGGCATGGTATACAAAACTATGGCTCAAAGTCCCTCTCTTTGGGACCTCCATGATAATAATTTACATTCTCAAATTCTTGCACTGAGCTGGGGGTTATGTGCTTATGTATCACCACAGCAACCTGTTTAAGAAAACAGAGTGGTCAGGAAGGGCTCAGTGGTGTGTATAAGAGCTGTTAACATACACACACACAGGCTGCAATTACTGATCCATAAAAGCTCAGATCACCAGAGTTTTTCTGTGTCATGGTGAACATAGAGGTTTTCCATTTTTCACAGAACTTTTCTAAGCATCTAATAGATATTCTATAATAATGACATAAGAGATACTGGAGAAAAAAAAAAAAAAAAAAAAAAAAATTAAAGATACTAACAAATGTAATTACATTATTAGTTTTAATATAGTTAATATTTATTATATAATTACTAGGTTTAATATTAATCAACATTCTATTCATTCATATGCATAACTTATGAAATCCAAAATAATATTAAATTCCAAATTTATCCGCAAACTATAACTGTAAGTAAACTCACACACAGTCATCTTATAAGATATGATCTGTATTGATATCAATATAATGTATGTATTCATAAATAAACAAATAAATACATGCAAATTAATTTTTGTAATAAATAGATTGTAAATGTAAAAATGTATACACAATATAATCATATATTACATTCACATGATTTACCTAAAGTACCACAACAATATGTAACCAGGATTTTTCACTCGTCTTCTAATAACACTAAAGTACGTGCAGACACACTATTTATAGCACACAGAAAATTCATCAGATCTAATACACAAGTAAATTGAATATTGAAACACTACTGAGTGACAAAACATCAACAGCCAAGCACAATTCATGATCACCCCTCGTCCCGTTCATAAAGTGCCTTTTATAACAATAAATGTCTCTAAGAGTTTGAGTGTGTTGGTGTGGATGGATTATTACTGCGGTGCGTGTCAGAGATTAGGCAAGACGGAGTCGCTATGAAAGCTGAGAGAATGAGACAGCATGAAAAATGGATGACAGCCCTTCAGCGCACCGATGACTGACACCCTTAGTGTGTGACACTGCGCCTTTGATTGACAGGCGACTGCGTGTAAGAGACTGTTACCTTCTCTCCTGTACTGATGTGCATTCCCAGCATAACTTTGGCGAATGAGCCCTTGTTGATCATTTTGCCCACCAGGTAGCTGCCCACGCGCTTAGTGTGCGGGAAGTTTTGGAGCAGGTCACGGGGCACTTTTCCAAAGCAGGGAGTCGCTGCCTCCTCCAGCTCCCCTGAATCTGTCATGCTCCCATCCAGAGATGACTTCAGCGCAGCAGGCATGATGCCAGTGATGGCCGTCTGCTAGCAGATCCACAGCACAACACCGAGGATGGAGGAAGAGAGGTTGGCGAGAGAGGAAGGGCATGTGTGAGGGAGGCCAGGTCTCTTCTTTTGCTGTTGGTGTTTGTCTGTCCTGTCAAAATATCCAGTCTTCCCTCCTCTCATGTGTTTTCCTGTAGTGTAGATGCGGATCCACAATCACATGCTGTGTGTGCTGGGACCAGGTTTCTGTCTTTTACTTATCTCTAGCTACAGATCTACCTCGCTTTATCTGTCTTTTTCATCTAGACTGTCTCTTTTCTGTCCAACGGAAGGTTCTTCTGTCAGTCTGGTTAGTTCATGCACCCTTGTCTTTCTGTGTGTGTGTGTGTGTGTGCGTGCTGGTAGATAATTAACTGTATCTGGTCTCAGGTTGATGCTATGAGCCTAGCGTAGTGAGAGGACACACTACACCGTAATGACCCCCCACCTACACACGCACTCACACACACATACACACACTCTAAGATAACTGAAACATTACATGAAACATAAAAAAACACAGTTCCCAAAAATAATATTACAAAGTCCTAAAATATACTATAAGCACACAAGCACATTTTTTTTACTGTATTTACTTCAATACTTCTACTGCCTTATTTCTGCTATTTTTAAACCGTACAATTTGTTTATATAACTTAGTGAATTTAAAGTTTGGGTATATTAAATATATAATGTATGTGTGTTATTATATGTATATGTATTATGTATTATATGCTTTAAATGAGTAAAAAAAAATCTTATTGACAAATGCACAAAACCTAGGACAGTGGCAAAATTTAAAAATCTAAAATTACAACTGATTAGTTTTTTGGGGTGAAAGTAATTCATCTTTTGATGTGTCATAAATAGATTTTTGCAGCAAATATGCCTGACAAGATTGTTACACTCAGTTATATTTCAGTGGGTAAATAAGGGGGAAAAAAATATTTTCGGATCAGAAAAACAAACAAAACCAAAATTGCAAAAAGCTAAAAAAATTGGGGAAGGGGGTGAGACAACAACAGTTTGAAGCAGCATTATTGTTTTTATGGTTAAACCCTTTTTCATTAATATTCCTATATATATATATATATATATATGTTTAAATACAAATTAAATCAGTATGACACATGCAGCTCATTTTAGATGTAGAACTTTTAACAATGTAGAAAATATATATTTTCACACTTTATCAGCCAACAACTTTTTTTATTGTTAGAATAATATTCTTTTTGTATGGGCTTGTCTCTCAAAGGTCCAGTAACATATTTCTTGGATATCATCAACAAAGACTAATATCCTCTAGAAATTAAATCATAAAGGAAATAAACACCCCATTAATCACACAGTCTCATATTGCCCAGTAATAATCTCGGGGTATTACAAAAACTCAAAAAGCAACATCATCCAATAAAAGAACTTCTAAAACCTCTTGAATGAGGCGGTCAGATTTCATTGGTTCATAATGACATGCTGTAATGAGGGGCTTGGTGAAATCCTTTTATGACAATGAGGAAGAAACAGTCACATTGATATCAATATCATAAATGGCTTTCAAAAGGGAAGTACACATCTGTGTGATTGCTTTGGCCTTGGACCAAAGTGTGTTAGTAAGGGTCTGTGTGCTTGAATGAGAGGCTATTGTTGGATAAGTGTGCGGTTGGGGTCAGGTTTCTTTATTTCTTATTCGCTCACTCCATTCATCCACCGGAGAGGGAGATGAACTGAGCAGCAAGGGGCTGCAATCCGAGACCACCATACTACACAAACACACACACACATACAGTCACATATACACTGCAGCACAATTAAAATCTCTCATTCCTATCTACTCTATCCACTCTGAGAAAACAAAGGGAGAGCCCCTAAAGCTGTGTGTGCATGTGGCTCAAAAGTTTTATATCTACGGTTCAAAGCAGGCCATGACAACAAGAGCCAGAGAGTGCAAACACACAGACGCTCAGAACAGAACGCCTTGCGTTCACCCCCAAAAAATGTGTTCCAGCCTCGAGGCTTTGGCAAAACACTGTGCGGTCAAATTAATAGTGCTGAAAACCTTCGTCCATTTCCTGCTCTGTAAGAAACCAATCCCCAGCAATCCATTAAAGCATATCTTAACACTAAATAACCTTTTAAAAGCCTGCTGGAGCATCCATGTGCTAACATGCTAATCTTCATGAGGAGGTCTCATAGCAGGACGTCAGCAGAAACGCCGCTGTGCAAACTGTAGTAAACAACGTACAGAAATCCATAGATGGTGGTTCGAACAAAGCAGACACATGTGCAGTTTGTTCTCTGCAATTAAAAGGAGACTAAAAAGTTGAGGGGGAAAAAACATAAGGGTTGTAAGTGAATGATTCGATTTTTTATAATTATTATTATTATAATTGTTGATTTGGGCTGTACATCTTTATTTTATTTTATTTTATTTTTTAATCTAACCCAATTTGAATTTTGAATTCTATTAAAAAATATGTTTTTAAAATAATATTATATAATTTATTATATATTATATTTATTTAGTATAAAATATCTACTAATATATAAATGATAAATAATGATCGAAACATTGATCCCTCATAATTTATGTATTATTATTAGAAGATAACTATAAGTTTTATCTGTATCAGAAAGAATATTAATCTTTGCATTAGCCCTAAAAATATTTCTTAAAATATCTCCCAAAGAAAACAAGATGATGAATAAACAATTACATTAAAATATTTGGCATAAAACATACAGCATGTTCTCTCCACAACACATCAGCCTTGATCAGAATAAACAAGTACTAAGAGTTGTAAAGACTGCCCTCTTGAGGCAGAAGAAGCACTCAATTGCACATTACTGTATATATCATGAAATAAATAAAGTAAATAATAAACCATTTATTCTGGTTAGTTTTTCATATTATGCTAAATCCCTACAAGTCATAGCACACACTGGGGCTAATTGTATATTATGTGTGTGTGTGTGGGTTTATGTGGTCTATGAGGACTCAAATTTGTATAATGACATGGGTATGACTATATGTAGGTGTTTTATGGGGACATTTTCAGTGTCCTCGTAATTCAAAAGGCTTAAAAAACATACTAAATGGTGTTTTTTTGAAAATCTAAAAATGCACAATTTCCTGTAAGGGGTAGGTTTAGGTGTAGGGTCACTGTAGGACAATACCACATACAGTCTGTACAGTAGAAACACCATTACACCTATGGAGAGTCCCCATAAATCACAAAAACCAACGTGTATGTGTGTGTGTTTCTATAAATTGTGTATATGGATACCATCAGCAAATTTGTTTAATAGTTCATTCCATGCCTGACTCACACACATAGTCCTAATCGTATAACATCATGGTGAAGAATTAATCTAAACAAAACAACACCTTCATTGACTGCCAGCGTCACAGCTTGTTTAGATGCCTAGTGCTGTCAACAGAACACTCTGAAAGAAAGACAATGACAGCAAATAAAACTGAATAACAGAGACAGAGATTTGCCTGTCTGTGAGCTTGTAGATGGGATCGACTTTAATTACATTGAAAATGCTTCAACACAGCTAATGAAGACCTGCTGAGCACACACACACACACACACAAAGCGTAACATGGGGCAGGGTGATGACAGCAGTGAAGTGAAGCAGTCATTTCCTGAGCACCATGGCCAGATGTCTCACACACTACGTCTCAGAAACCCCACTCACACACACACACACACTGGTGTGTAATAAGTTAGACATTTAGTTCTTATTAATACCAATACAAGGGTCACTCAGACACAGCTGCTCTGCAAAACTTCATTACGACGGCCCGCTAAAGGGCGAACCGCACTATTTGTGGACAGAGTAGGAAAAAATAACACAGAATGAAGTTTTAGTGAGTGTTCTGAGTGGTGCGTGTGTGTTTGCATGTGATGCAGCGAGTGGCTTAATTACTGTGTGCTAATGAAAAGCTGTGTGTGAGTTTGTGAGCAACTCAGATGGTCGAACTGCCACGCTGTGCTCACAGCTCGTAAATTGCACACCTTCTAAAGGATGTGGGCTCGTTGTGTGTGTGTGTGTGTTTAGAAAAGCTAAAAGCACAGATTTTAGGGCCCAAATCAACAGTGCAACTGCAGTAAAAATCTCCTTAGAGATTAGTTGGTGTATAGTGGATGTTATTTGGAATTGTTAGAGCGAATGATGTGCTAACGTGGATGGGCTGTACCAGATGTGAAAATGTTAAACTTAGATAAATGCATCATTAATCATCTAAGAATGCATGTGGATGTGGAAAATAGAGACTATTCTATTGCATAGGGGAAAACTTGCATTAACCCCAGAGTCATCCATGTTTTGAGCCACCAGAATGTTTCTCTGTAGTTTCCAGAAGAGGGCACTAGAGAGAGACTCATCTTCTTTTATTTTCTTAAACACTTGGTTTGGGAGAAAATTATATATATGGACATAGATATAGAGCATAGCCGTTTTTTATCATTATTATTATAAACATGAGAGTTTGCATACTTTATTTACTTTATTGCATTTTTAGTTTTATATTTTATTTTAGTTCATATATTCTTATACTTTAATTGCATATGTTTTTATTCCTTTTTTGGGCGTCACTTGTCCTATTATAAAACTAGGATTAGTATTTCATGTAAACAGGTCAAAATTGAACCAAATAGCACAAAAAACTTACAAACACGTTGTTTGGACTGGAACTGCACCGTGGTTCTGTAACATAATTCATTTTGTGGTGACTGTAAAACTCACGCTAAAACAAACCATTGCTGAATTAGCTCTTTCTTTAATGATTCACACTCTGAACAACACATAAAAATGCAGCTTTTAAGTTTCTCTAAAAAATCATTCTAAAAGGGCAGGCTTAGAACAAAAAGGGGGGTTTTGTTCTGTGCTCCTCATTAATTGCACATGCACAAAACAGTGTTTATACCCCTCATGCCTTGCTTCATGACCATTCTGTCACTGATTAGCAGCAAGCTGCGACAAAAGCATTCT
This sequence comes from Enteromius viviparus, assembly GCA_032353835.1. NCBI lineage: Eukaryota > Metazoa > Chordata > Actinopteri > Cypriniformes > Cyprinidae > Enteromius > Enteromius viviparus. The sequence continues at coordinate 9,298,208 of JAUCNO010000500.1, read as the reverse complement.
TCATGCGAAACAACCTTCCCAAAAAAATGACTTCCATGACATCCATCTCTCTATAACGTCCCTGACTGTAAATTCACAATTATTTGACTCTCTCTGCCTCATTTTGAACACGCAGATTCTTTTTTTTTCACCACAATACCAGCGATTTCCTGCTCATATGGTCATCCATGCACCCAAAGTCAACAGCAGAGAGACCGTACAGCATAATGGATGTGTTTTATGGAAAGGGTGTTATATTAAGTTTAATAGCAGCGTGCGGTGGGCTAATGGCTGCCTTTGGCTTCCCTCCTGAAAATAGAACTGAGGGTGGGTTTGGAGGGATTCCTCTGTATGTGTGTCCGAGTGAGAAAGACATGTATATGGACAGTTCTAGATATAGAATATGGAGACAGACTGAAAAAGTGTGTGTGAAACATGAAAACTAAATGGAATGAATGAAAGGAAAAAAGACCATTTTGAATGTTCCATTTATTCTATTTAGAGCGGATAAATAGTGTGTGTGTGTGTGTGTGTGTGTGTGTATATATATATATATAGACATACACAAACACACACACACACGAATATATATATATATATATCACCTCTCACCTTTCTAAATGTTTGGCTGAATTTATTAATCTGAGCGTAACCTTGGATCTGATGTTTACGCGATTTGGGCTTTGGGGTTTGTATGTGTGAATGCTCGATAATGGCCTATAATATAATGTAGCGCACTCTTAATTTAGAGGCAGTTTTAAAGGCACATGAAGGCAAAGCAGTAAAATATTCCCCTGCGCTGTGCTGAGCAACGCCTCTGTCAACCTCCATCCCGCCCTGCTTATTTGAAGAAAAAAATGTAAATGCTCTTCTGAATGATTGACTCTCCTATCCATACATCAGATCATTTCTCTGTGTCTTTGCCTAGCTCCCTTTGTTTTCTTTCTTTAACTAACCTGCATCATTTTATCAGAAGTGGATAGAAATGAAGTGCTAAGTGTCGGGTTTTATTGAAAGGAAACAGACTGGAACAACACGTGTATTTTCTCAGGCCTGTAAAGACTCCTCTGCTCCTCAGGCCAAATTCTTACTTATGAATTACAACCTGTGTACTGATGAGTCCTCACTGCAGACTCATACCTGCTGAGAGAGAGTACTAGAGCAGGAGAGATGAGAAATGCACTGTTAATGAGCGTGCATGCATGCGCGCGTGGTTTGGGGTTGCTGAAATCATTAATGCATTGTGGTGTTAACAAAAATCTGGTCTTAATTTGGCAAGATTTGTGCCGTTTTAACGTACATATTAAATATGTTGCCAAACTTAACAGCAGTCATGCAAGCAGCTGTCTGCTCCACTCAACAAAGGATTCCTGCTAATCTGTCATTAACTGTAAATGAGTGTATGAAATCTTGTGAGAATGCTTTTACAGCAGGCACAGAAGAGTGTGTATAAAGATGTGTGTAGATTCCATATAAATACACAGGAAAATTTTATTTTTATTTAACAAAGAAGGCACTTATGAGTAGTATAACATTAAAATATGCACACTGTTATTAGTTTTATTCACATTAAAGTTTGAAGCCTAACAATTTAAAACCTTTTTATTTTCTAAAATTCTGCTTATGAGAATTTACTGAGAAAATCACCTTTAAAATTGTCCAAACAAAGCTCTTAGCAATGCATATTACTAATCAAAAATTAAGTTTTAATATATTTATGGAAGGAAATTTACTAAATATCTGCATGGAACCTGATTTTTATTTTTGACAAAAAAGAAAAACCAATATTTTTGACCAAATACTACAACACTACAAATACACCCCGGCGACTTAAGACTGGTTTTGTGGTCCAGGGTCACAAATATGTTTTTGCAGATTCTATATGCACTATGCATTTAACAATTATGCAGAAGGTAAATGAATATATAAACACAACATCTACATAATGTTAATAATATTACAACCACATATTATAATATTTAATATTTCTTATTTATTTATTTTCAGATTAAACTCGCTGCAAAGGTTTTGTGTACATTTATATTTTTAAATATAGCTCTTAAACATGTGTTTTGTGAGCATATTGAAATGCAGTGCCAGTGCCTTATAAACTCCTCTGTTCCCCCTCTTTCCTCTTTTTTCGGCACATGGTTTCAAGATACTGTTGGCCATGCCACATCAAACCTGAACTCAGCAGCTGGCCGTGTGGTTAAAGAGCATGTGTGTTGAAGGGTGATGGTTGCCAAGGAACCAGTATTTAATAAAGTCATCGGGTCTAAGATGGGAAAGAAACCGCAGCTCAACTCGAAGCATGAGAAATCTACGAATGTCACCCCCACATCCGCATTCGCTTTTCTCTTACTCTGCTCGGTGCGCTGCTGCTGTAAACACATCTGCAAGAGAAGTACCATGACACTGCACTATCAACCTCTGCCAGTAAGTCAGGATGGGAAATGCTTCATTTAGATTTAGAACAATCATGAGTGATGTGTTTGTTTAGCGCTGCTTTAGAGTTTGTGTGTGTGTGAGTTTTCACTGTCTGATATTTCTGTGTGTTATGTTGTTAATGGCACACCTTGTTTGCCAGGCAGAAACAGCCAATTAAAAACAACTTGTGTTAAACTGGGTCCATTTTCAGTGGTATGCCTCCAGGACCCACAAAAACAATCTTCAATGTGTGAGTGTGTGTCTGTGTGGGATGGGGATTTACACCTCACTAATGATGTGTGAGTTTAATACTCGTAGCTGTTTTCAGCTTCACATGCAACAGGTTAACACCTTCAGTGCCACGGCTGGTGAACAGAATGTATACTCAAAATTATAATTAATATGAGCAGGAAATCTGCAAATCAATTGTTATTCATTATTATAGATCAGAAAACTAACCTGGCAGTTTTAGCCATACTGCTTTGTAGTATACTGTAACTAAAAATATATTTTGAGATCAACAGCGGTTTGTGATTTATATAACAAGAGTATTGAGCACTGATGCATGATGGGATAAAAAATACATCTACTACAAACTTGGTTATCTATATCCTTTGTTTTATTTGCTACACGTGTCATCTCCTTTGAAATAGTTTGCTACATCCATCCCCACCTTTTAAGCTTTTCTTGACAGAAATGCGTTTAAATAAATTCTGTATATCAGTTCATTTTCATAAAAGAATAAATTAACATTTTTCACATTTTTTGTTTCTTCCTCTTAAGGTTTCGTGCTTATCTACTACAAAATATGTATTTTACAGTTTGAAATTTATGTTGAATATTCTATTATCATTTAGTCATTGCTTATATGACGTCATTTTATTTTATTTTTTTGCAAAATGTAACTATAGCTCTTTTATTTAAATCTCGATATGTACATTTGTGTAACTTTATTCACATGCATACTTACACATATACACATGCACATTTACACATATTGAATATACTACATAGCATATCGCAATTTCTTGAATGCTTGCATGGATGCAAAATGTAAATGATATTATCAGCAAGCTTTAATCTACTAAAAGTGACTATAAGGCATGGCGATAAACATAAAGATGCTTTGTAAAAGCACTGTAAAAAAGCACTATAGAGTACAAATAAAGCTGGCTTTTAAATACCGCTGCATGAATATATATATATATTAAAAAATATATAAAATTAGATAAAAGTCAGTATTATTAATGAAAATAACACTTTATAAACAGTTCAAATTATATCTGTTCTATTTTCAGGTTCTGTTTAATAGGAAGGAAGGTAAAATTCTGTTATGAATCAGGTCACTGATTAAATATAGTGAGGTTAAATGGAGTAAGACTGGCTGCAAGGAACATCGTTAGCACATTGGCATGACGGACTCCAGTAATTAGGGGGTGTGGCTTCACATCACCAATCACCCTGCTGTGTTTGGTGCTTCCTGCTGATTTACAGTGTGCAGACTAAGATGTGGCTGTTTTAGCAGGTCATAACTCGCTACACACACATGCACAGACACATTGGCTAAATGAGTGCCAAGTGCATACACACACCAGGCTTATGGATGCCAGACATACACACACACACACACACTCCACACCGGCCTCACCTGGCTGTTTTTTGTTCTCTCTCACACTTTTCCTTCCTTTGCAAATCCCAGAGTGAAAACAGAGGCGAGTATACCAAGTTGTCTTGAATAGCTGGACAGTGATCTGGGCTGCAGGGAGCTGAGGAGAAAAAGGAGAAGAGCTTCATGTTGTACTGGTGTTAATGTGCTGATTGGTTATTTTGTTGGTTTCAATAGCAAACTGACTGATGGAAGACTTCTTTATGTATGATAAATGCAACCTTAAAATGCAAATTAGATTTTTTTTTTAATATACAAAAAAACAAAAAAAATCCAAAAAATGTAAAATCTTAGAAACTTCTCTGAGGTCAAACAGTTTTAGCTTAAAGTGCCCACATCTTCTTTGTAAATTCTTCTTTAGAATCTATAGGATGGATTTTAATTTTGAATTTCCTCCTTTGGGGGACACATGATAGGAGGACTGCTCTTGAAGCATGAGTGTGTGTCTTTGTAAGTTCTCATCTAAATAAACACCAGGGTGAAGAGCCGACAGCACTGCAGGTGGAAGGCAAAGGATCACAGACCACACACACACAAAAACATACGATGATCAAACATACTTTGTTCATTAACACAGAAGTTCCTTCTTTACCATTTAAGCAGTCCATGACCAACAAATGCAAAAGAGACAGATCATTATGACAATGAGATCACTTTTTTCTAGCTTAGGCACAAGCTCACACACACACACACATGCTCACAGAAAAACTGCCTTGCCTATCACCATCTCTCTGTGAAGTTCAGACCATCATGCTTGAGTGCTCAGAACAAGTTCGGGTCGAGTCAAGAGGGATCAACAGGGCCCAAGGCCCTTGAAATCCCACTGGAAAGCAAATTAAAAACGACTGCTTCAAGAGCTGGTTAAAATTCTTATGTTTTATTACTCCTTTCTCTCACAGAGCTGTTGACAAAAAAGAGAAGAAAGCAGAGAGAAGTGCGATGTCGAAAGCCAGAAGTAATTCCGCATAGACGTTTTACGATGGAAACTTCAGCGAAATGTAATTTCAACGCTCATTCACTCCAGAAAAAAAAAAAATCCCATATTATATGAGAAAGAAAAAGTGTGTGTGAGGGAGAGATGTGGAGCACTGATCAGTCTGTGAAGTATTACAGCAAACAATTTCAGAGAGACACTTTTCTCTCTCTTTTTCTTTAGTATATTCATGTCATTTTCATTAATGAAACTAATGAATTGCCACTCAACAGCATCTTTTCTATTGGAGGCTGAGCAGTTGAGAGCGGCCACATCCTCATCTGTTACATGCACTAGAGAGGCCCTGAATGGAGAAAGAGTTCAGGGTGTAAGCGAGTCATAAAGGACAGTCAGGATCAGCTGAACCCTGCTTACTAGAGACCAGAGACAAAGTGTCTGACATGATTTATGACTGCTGAACACCCAGAACAATCCAACATGATTTCATGGCATTGTTAAAAACCAGGTCCGATGGCTTCGGATCATTCCGGATCACAACATTTTATTTCATTCTTCTTAAGATTTCTTTTGTTAATGTTATTAAAACTTAAGCATTTGAATAATACAAATAGATTTTTATATAACAACAATAATAATAAGTTTAATAACTTTGTAAATAATAAATATATAATAAAATTAAGAAATGTAAATAAGTTTATTTTAATTAATAATTACTATTAAGAATGATTATTATAACTTATTAATTATACAATTAAGTTGTGTTACTATTATCATTATTACTATTTAAAAATGTAAGACTTCACTAAACATTTTTTTCCTATTTCAGAATGAAAATGAAGAGCTTTAGAGTTACATTTTGAATTCTAAAATGTGTAAAAATAAAGAAATGTTTGTTTTAAGAAAGCAACAAAAAATAAAGACACATTTAATATTCTGCATGATTCGGATTTACTGAATTATGCTGATCATACAATTTCTTATAACATTTTCACTAGTGGTTTTGGAGCTCACTGTATATTACAATTATTTTAAGAATGAAAAAATGGAACATAATGTATTTTTGAAAACGGGCTGTTTTGACTGTGTGCTGACATTCCACTTAATGTCTGATGATGGCGCCATGCAGCCAGCATGAGGTGATCTGGGACGCCAGCCATTCTCTGTCTCCAAACATGTCATTAATGTTCTCTCGCTCTTACTCTCTCGGCAAGGTTTAGAAGTGACTGTAAGAGTCTTCTATTTGCTTTCAGGAGTTTTCCTTTTCGCTGGCTCAGTCTAGACACAAACAAATATCGCTATACTAGTATCCAGCTAACAGCCATCAGATGTGAAGACAAGGACCAAAAACATGTGAAAGTAAACAACAACAGTTTGGATATTATGAATCATCAGCACTTTAAAACGCCAAAGAACATACCAAACCCAAGCTGTCTGGCATCCTATTTTCATTCATTTATCAAATAAAAGCCACCACACCACCATCTCCTCACTCTTTGGTTATCCACACATTATCTTTCAAAGCAAATTAATTTTGTCCCCACAGGGCCACCGTAGACTTCCTGTAGCCTGTGATATGAATAGAAAGAGAGGACAGAACTGCAGCTTTTCTATCATATTTCAGCACAGATCTCGAGTCCTCACCGCAGGGCCATGTGACGGAGAGGGTTGCCTTGTTTTTACAATGCGGCTTCCTTCTTCCACTGATTTGATTTATGAAATGATCAGGGGGGAATAAAATGATCCCCCTCCCCACTGAGAGCCTGTCCACAGGTTCAGTATGAAATGAATTATGCCCAGACCACAGCAGCACAACAGTGTGATAAAGCACAGCTATGAGACAGCTATTATCAGAGAATCCACCACATAAAATAATACGCTTCAGCATAAAGCGCAGTGCTTCTCGAGCAAATAAGAATTAAATGTGAGAAACATTAAACACTCGTAAGTCTATAATTACTCTGTCTCATTCAGAACCCGTTCAGTCCAGCTACTGTGCATGTGCGAGTCTGAAATCACTGCCAGACAGTGCCAGACGTCTAAATATGGTAGTCTGTGAAATGGCTGGATATTGGCAGCAGAGGCTTAAATCCAAGCAAGGACCAAAACAAAATGTAGATTGACCCTGACACTTCCAAATGGGTCATTTAAACATACGACTACAGTTTTGCATTGATTTAAAAATACTTGCTGTTGCCGTTTTTATATATACATTTAAATAAGCATATGTTTAAATGATCCATTTAAATGTGTCAGGCTCAGTTATATAAACAGTTCTATATATGTTAGGTATATGTACACTACCAATTGAAAGTTCGGAGTTAGTGAAATTTAAGTTACATAAACTCATCATTTTTGGATCAAAAATAAAGTTTAACAAAGTAATAATTTGATATTTGAATTACAAATTATAACAACTTTTTTTGTTTTAATATATTTTTCAAAGATGAGTAAGTAATTTTTTGATAGAAAATGGTATTTTAGCAGTCTTTAGTATCACATGAACCTTCAGAAATCATATGATGCTCTAATACCATTTCTTATTATCAATGCTAAAAAAGTATTTCTGTGGAAACCATTATATGAACATAAGATCCAAAATAACAGCATTGAAACAGAAACATTCTGTGAAATGGTAAATGCCTTTACTGTTACTCATAATAAACAATGCATCCTTGTAGAATAAAATATATCTATAGTCGTGACCTATTGGAGTGTGTGTGCACTTGAATGGGCTAAATGCAGAGCACAAATTCTAAGTATAGGTCACCATACCTGGCCACAAGTCACTTCACTATTTATACTGTTTATCCACATTGTCACAAAATAGTTCATGTTGTTTACATGAGTGTTCCTGTTACAGTGTCTAAACTAAATAGTTTATTACTCCAAGTTTGTCTCAGTTTTGACGGTTATTTTCCCCTTGTAAGAGATTCTGCTGAGGCGTATATAGATTTGGCAGGAAATGAGAGCTGGAAAAAGCCTGCTTTGTGTTTTTTAACGCTGCAGATTAAATTGGTTTAGACAAGCAGCATGCCAATGGCTCTTAGTGTAATGACAGGGATTTTATTTGGTCAAAACTCTGTCATCAATTTGTTGACATAAATATGTATTAAGATGGCCAGTTTTTTTTCATTACAAACAGACATTTTGTTGGGGTTCAGCATGGCCGGAAGATGTTCGGAAAGTTGCAAATGCTGCAATGCTACAGTCTGAATTGTAAATGGTGAGTTAAATGGCTGTTTACGAATTGAGTGCAATTACGCTGTTAAACGCGATAGCCTTGTTATTACATCCAAGAGTGAAATGTGTCGGACAAGCGCAGATGTGCAAATAGTTATTTAGTTGTTTGTCAAAACTTCAAGAGCAACTTTTAAAGTTAATTAGTGAGCGCTCACCGCGGGCAATTAGAGGTGAATAACAATCTGAAGAAAGACACATACACAAACACAAGCCCCTGACAAACAGGTTTACACGCACAATACATTCAATTCTCATTTCATCGCTTTCACCACATGCTAACACACAGTCAGGTAATATAGTGCATCATAAAAACACAAACACGCATGAGGTCTTGTTTTGTCTCGTTATGTCCAGCTGTGTTTTTGATAAACACTGCAGCATTAGCCCGTAAAGACTGATCACCTCACATTGTCTGGCTTTATCTTTCACAGACTCTCGAACACCCTAAGATCACACATACTTCATCTCTTCCTCTCACTCTCTTTAGATTAAATCCAAACCGCAGCTTCTAATGACTGCAGTGACCAAGAATAATGGCATACACCTGTTTCAACTTTTGTCCACTTGATTTTTTGAAGTCATACTCATGGAAACCAACACTAATAGTGCTGGATGTTTGCTTTTTAGTTCTAGAGTCTCTCTAATAAAAAAGAAAAAAATCTAAACGCATTGGTTTGGCTGACAAGAACCCATCATCTTTGACCACATGTTGAGATGATGCTTTTGAACTGGTGAGTTCTGGCTGATTAAGTGATGGCATCATTGAGAGAAGAAGGTTTATAGGAGTGACCATATGGAGTAATGTGTGTGTATGTATGTGTATATGCATGTGTTTTCTGGTTGTGGGAGTGTTTTGTGACCACATGTGACAGCGAAAGAAACGGCACAACTGGACCTAGGTTTTTTAAAATGACCCTGCAGAAATGTGTCGTCTCATGCTGATGACTTCATTCTAACAGAACGTCCAAGTCAATGCCAGTCCAGCTGGTCTTTACGACACCATTCCATCCTTGAATGTTCCAAACATTATGTGCACAGCCCAATAAAGAACAACTCTAAAAATGTGCCCGTTTAAAAATAAAACTGGTTTTGGACTAGCATGAAACAAGAACTGAGATTTAGGTTTACGGGCTCTCTTAAAGGTTGTCAGTGATGACAGCTGATTGGCTGATGAAACATGATTGACCCTGATAAGGAGTGGAACGGCACACAACTGAAACAGCATTGGATTGGCTATGCCAGTGTAATGCCAGTGTTGGGCCAGCCATAGCCAGTTAAAGGCTCTAATGTGGCAGTGGTTTCATGGTGGTTGGCTTTGAGCAGCAGGAAAGGGAATAAAGGGGCTTATAAAACAGGAAGAGAAAGAGAGAGAAAGAGGGAAACGGGACAGAGGTAAACAACTTTGTCTGTTTTTTTGCTCATTTTATTCCTATTATAGAGGCTTTTCCTTTTCTGTCTGTCTTCTGAGAGCATATATGTGTTTGTGTGTATACTGTACCGACTGTATATGTATATGTCACATTTAGCACTTAAACATGCAGAGTAAAAGGGAAAAACCTTTAGTCTAGTTATATCCACCCATCTATTTTCGCGCCACACACCCATAAAAAAAGAAAAGAATGAAAACGTGAAAAAACCCCCAACATGTTTCTTTCCCTATCCTCAAATAAAGAAATATTTTATTAATTAAAACTACTCTATGGAGTTCCTCTTCAACTTGTTTAATGGGCGAACCTATTGTAGTTTTACGGGTGGGGTGGAATATAGAGAGAAAGATGTTTTATTTCTCTTGTCATGTGTTAATCTTAGGTTACTCACTTGTCATGTGTTTCTTTTTTTCTTTGGCAAACACACACACTTATAATGACTCACCCTCAGCCACTTAATCACTTCAATACTCACTCATGCAGTCTCCAAAGCCAATCATAAAAGTAGACTTCACAACATAAAATACAGTGGAGTTTAAAAGTCTGAGACTACTATTGGAAATATTTAGATTTTTCTCTTTTTACTGTAATTCATGACTACATTTAAATGGCACAAATAATAAGTCATATTCCATCTCATAATTCAATATTTATAAGTGAGTCACTGTATTAGTTAATCAACATATATTCAGAAAAGAAACAAGTGTCTTTCTTTATCAATCACTTTAATTAGTATAGCGCTTTTAACAATACAGATTGTAGCAAAGCACTGAACACTGTCAAATAAGAGAATAGACTGATGTTAATGTATAATTAAAGTATTTATTTATCAAATGCAGAGACGTCTCTGTAATCAAACGACAGTAACCACTAGAAATTAGGTGTCCCCAACTAAGCAAGCCAGAGGTGACAGCACCAAGGAACCGCTGAGTACTCTATAATAAACATTTGAATCATGTACTCAATCTATTTGTTCAGAAATGCGGGTTAACTCAGGACCTAAATAAGTAACACATGGATATTCATCCACACATACTTCATTTGAAATTTCTTAGCATTTGCTGTATTTCTTTTTCATTTTAAGACATTTGTTATACATAAAAATACGCTGCATTATTTTATTAAACGTTCTTTTTGTATCCAGGATTAAATTCGATTCTGAATCCCAGATTTCTAACCTCACAGTATGTCAGCGTTTGGAATCAAGACCTGATGGCACACTCACTCACTGAGTCAGATTCCTCAAAGTGTTTCATATGTGTGCTGTGTGTGAGAGCCCTTCTGATGACAACCTGGAGGAAGAGAAAACAAGTTTTTGTGTATACATAAGCACACGTGTGATCTCCCTCTTTCTTTCCTTACTCCCCAGTTCCCTCTCATCTTCTCCTCCATTCATAAAATATCAAACAGTCCAGGTCCCGGAATAGGGCTGCCCTGTGGCTGCCTGACAGTGTGGATATTTTCAGTAGGTCCTTGTGGTGTTATTGCAGGTGTCCAGGCAGGATGCTAGTGTGAATTCAGAGAGATCACATCAGACGCTGTATAATTCTATTAGTCCTATACACAGATATATATTAAAGCCATACTGAGCCAGGGTATACCGCAGCGCTTCAGAAGCATGGGGCACAATGACCCATCCTTGAATATGAAATGAGAGTGTTTTTGAGTGTCTACGTGTTAATGAACTGTTTAGGAAAGACTGACAGACAGAACAGACAGCTGATGGATAGCTGGGGAGAATTCAGAACACTTTAGTGTAATCTAAATTCAAGCACTATACCATTACATTCAATTACACTCTCTAAAATGTCTAAAATAAGACTGTGTGTGCATGAGGCGCATAAAACACTTAATCTTTAACATAGTATGTATAAGCTTCTAAAATACTAGGGGAACTCCCTTTAGCTTAATTACTACATTACCAAAAGAAGCAATGCTTTGTATTTTTTTAGGTCTGCCTGTAAAAACAGATAATAAAAATGTGAAAGGCTGCAAATAATTTTTTAATGGCAAAAAAAAGAGTAAAGCTAAAATCTTCTTAAAATAAAAAAAAACTTCCTCCAAGTCCAGCTAAGCCCATTCAGCTTGTTCTAAGAAACAGTATCTTTTGTCTTTTACTCATTCCTCTCTCTTTTTTTCTTTCCCCAGTCATTTCCTCTAAGCGATTCACTCAGTTTTTTTATTGCTTTTGGATTTAAATTGTTCTCACTATCTTTTCTCAAGAGAGTAGAGTTCATAAAAAAACACCTGCTTGCGCTCTACTCTTTTTTCCCCTAACTTTTCATCTTATTCTCCTTCCCCCTCCCCAATATGACCTACGATCCCTTTCCCATTCTCTATTCAACACTTCCTCTTTCTCACTTCCTTTTTTCCTTGTGTTCTACGAGAGGGAGTAGTTCTCTGGTACTTCATCCGTCCAGTGCTAATGTTGTCCCAAGAGTCTTGGAGACCCTCTGAGTGACGCTCATGCTCCCTGCTGTGGGTCTAGAGTGAGAAACCATCACATCACCCTCTAGAGGCTAAAATGAGAAACTACCATGCTTTTTTCCAAACTCCACCATCATTCATCAATCCATCTCAAAAAACAAACCGTCCTCAATACACTGTCGCTAACAAAACGAATAGAGCCTACTGACCGGAAACAGAATTTACATCTCTAACACATCCGCTCTTGAAGTTGAATGCTTGGCCTTTGGAGTCAAACCCCAAGAACAAGAATTAAAACATTCTTCAGGTTTATGCAGAATATACACATCTTTACTATGTTGGCTACTTCTATCCAACGTCTTTGTTGCAATTTATAAATAATTTATAAAATAATTCATCCTCTTAAAATAGTGTTCAGATGAAAAGACACAACTAACATGAATATCTCACCAATCCAAAAGCATTTAGAATAAGAGCTTGACAAAATGATTTGATTTGTAAGTTTTAGACTGCTCTGTTAGTTGTTGCTTTGTTTTTTGTCAAACATGGTTGCAATCTAGATAAGACCGGCAAACCTGATACTAAAGATTTCGTTTTGTTCAAATAAGTCTTTATGTGCCCAAACTATTCCCCGTGATTTTCACTTTCTTGAGCGTCAAGAAAGGCCATATTTCATGCCAGCTCAGCTTCCTTCCCCTTAATAATTTTCTCAAACAAACAAAGTTGACCTCTGTCCGCGTATGTTTCGCTACACTCCCGAGTGACAGGTCGTAACGCGCGAAGAGGAAATCCAATGTCAATACCTGCAGAGTCGCTGGGGGTCCCTGTCCGCGCCGCCCCATAAAGACCGTCATAAATAAGGTAAATACATCAGTGTATATGGTGCACGTTAAGAAATACCGCATTTTCACGGGGAGATTAACTTTATGAATGGGTTTGTGGGTCACGGATGGTTTGGCGTGTCGTTTCATTTGAGGCGGATTGAGGATGCTTCAGTGCCCTCAGACATGTAACCGCCGGTTACCGGTTCTTTATTTCTACGCGCACTCATAACGGCTCACCTCTGGATTTGGCAGCAGTGGGTCGCGCCCGCCGCAACGGGGTCTCTCTCGCCTTTCTTTCAAAGGGATTTTTTTCTTAATAGTTTTTTTCTTCCTCCCATATACCCGCGTTCCTCGCGCTGCCACTTCCGCTATAAAGCCCTTGGCTGGCTGCCACGCGGCCATTAGCACTAGCAAAATAACTGTTAACAATATGGTGCCCAGACACAGCAATTCCGACTCTAAAGTTTAACCAGCCGACATGGTATGAGTCCAGTGATGCCAGAGGTTACAGTGCGAGGATTAGTAAACAAACGCATTTTACACTTGAGTGCCGTCTCATCTGTGCATTAAGTGCGCAGTTCATTTTTATGGATGCCTCACACCTGAGTGACGAAATTAAACTTTTTATAGTTTAATATTGCGAAGATGTTTATTAAAAATAACCTGCTCAAAGCAATTACAAATAAGCCTAAATTTAGTTGTGCAATGCCGAGAAAATTACACAGAAAAGTGTTAATTGCGCGCTGCGGGTAAAGAAAAAGGGCACGCACTGTTTCCTCTGCTTTAAAGGTAGGTTATTACGAGCTGAAAAGACACGTGTCATCCTATGAACTCATTTCTTACATGCATTACGGGTGTTTTAGATCCATCAAAAACGAAAGTATGTCTAAAATGTTCAGTCAATGTAATTGAAATTATATTCTGCATGATAAACAAATAAATAGTTTTTTTAGCCAACTATCTTTCTAAAAAGGTTTTCAGTATTTAAATTATGCACTTGCATACTCAAGCATGCATGCTCGGCAATAGCAATACAATATTTATCCAATCAGCATAAATATGCGCTAATTGCACATTATTTTTTAATTAACATACAAAAATTAACTAATAAGATAATGGTTGAATAAGAGTAGCCCATTCATTTTCCTAAGGTGATCACGTCTAAAGTTATAATGATGTGATGATTATGATGATAATAATAGCCTGATTATAACGAGAATGAATTATTGTGGTGATAACTAGCTACAGCGGTCATAATAAATCCACATTAACTTGGTTCATAATTCGCCCATGAAAGCAAAAAAACATAACCAATATCTAGACCGAAAATAATGTATTAATTTTAAATAATTTATGAACTATGCAATACTAATTAAATTATTTGGAATAGTGTATTTTATTACCATGTTTGTTTCAAAGTAAAGTGTTGAGGTTGTGTTTTTCAAACTGAAAAAATCGAACGTGTTGTCAAGCCTCGTGCATTGTTTAGATCCAAATAAAACTCGTTAACCAAATATCAGGTGCAGCGCTCCTATCGGTAATCAAGATATTTGAGTAATATTAATAACGCAAAATGGCACTAAAATTAGGCTACACGATGCTTTCTCGGTTTCTTGTGTAAATCATGTAGGCTACATGGTCAGCCAAGAACGAACATAAGGATGGAAATGTAGGAATAAGACTTAATACTGTGCACTTTATTCAGAATATATTATTAGCCTCTATTAACTAAACTAAATGTGCAGTTTTTTTTCTAAGTGTAACTAATGATTACAACAACAATATTATTATTATGGTTATTGAAATATAAGGCAATTTTTATTCCCGTACAGGTTAATGACTGAAATTTAAATGCTGACTTGTACATTTACACTTACATGTCATTGCACATTTTGTGACATTTATCACAATACGATAAAAGACAAATATGATCCATATTTTTTTTACTCGTATCTGTAGCCTGTTGTACAGGTCAACATAATAATAGCGGTTAAAGCAATCTGGAAATCATGAGGCTATGTGATGTGGCATTAAACGAAGAATGAGATGATGTTAATTTATTGGAGCAAGCGAATGCGAAAATAGCCAGCAGTTATCAAATATTTAAATAGTCGTTTCCCGTACGTCTGGTATTTATTTTATGCATATTTATTTAATCAATATATCGTTTTATTTCTGCTTAAGCACAAACAATTGACATAGGCTATAAATTTGGATAAAAAAGTGTAAATATTAGAAGTTACGCGTTTTATGAGGTTTTATGACTGTCCTTGAAGTTTTATATAAATTGATGGTATTTTACAATTATATAATGTTATAAAAAGTATATAATAGTTTATAAAATATGTATGATATCAAAATAAAAATGTGTTACATTTTATTTAAATGTATTCTTGTGCATGTCTCTTTATTTTCTTGTTCATATTTTTTTACAGGTTGATAGGCACAGAATGTCAACCCGCATTGTGCATCATAATGCACAGGCGTGCTCCAAGGGTTCTCACATGCGCGTGGGTCAGGAATTCTCCAAATGGCCGTTCAATAATTTGCACGTTCCAAACGGCGGGTAAATTACGGCTCTGGGGCACTGTACAATACACCCACAACATGCTTTAAAAATCACTTGGGTTTAAATAAATCGAATAAGAAAAGCAAGATAACTTACGCGACTTGGCCTAAATTTGGGGGGAAACTAAAAAATATCAGCAAAAACAGATTTAAGACAAATTGGTATTTGGCCAAGTGAATCATTTAGCCCAGATTTCATTATAGAAATAACAATAATAGTAAAAACAAGAAACACAAACAGCCTGTGTTGTATCGTAATTACATCAATCATAATGCTCAGCCTCGTGTTTAAAGAAAAAAAACTTCTCTAAATCTAAAGGCTATTCAAAATTGCCTCTAAATTTGTATTTATTAAGGCTTATTAATAATTAAACGTAATCTGTGTATGCAATCAATGCATTTTTAAAATAAAAATAAAAATATTTTGTAGTCAGACGTTTTATAAAATATTAAAAAATATTAACAGAGTTATATAAAATTAACAATCATAGTATTTACTTTGGGGGTTTATAGTACCAGTAAAGTGTGTCTCGTAGGAAAAATGAGTGCTTCTTGGGGACTTATATTTAGAAACTTAAGACTGCACGTCTCATGTCAGGTTAGTTTAACATGTCTTATTACTGGGCCTCACGCAGATACAGGCGTAGATTTTCGGTAATAATTCTACACGATTGGCTCACGAGGGTTAGTGGGGAGGTAATGCGGAAGCATGTGGAGCATGTGCAGCCGCAGTGTGAAAATGATCGCAATGCCGCGAGCATGACTGGAGCTCCGTGAGCGAGAGATGATTCATTCAGCCAGGCCGCTTTACCTCACGTGGGCGGGGCGTTCTAAACGCTGCGCCCCTATTGGTAGAGACCACCGGTGATTGACGCGATGCAGCCCCGCCCATCTTCTGCCCTGTTATTGGCACTTTAACGAATCCCGGCCACTGCCTCGGTGTCTTTGCGCGTTGACAGACCGATGAGACTGTTTTAAATAGACTGTCGC
Organism: Enteromius viviparus; assembly: GCA_032353835.1. Classification (NCBI taxonomy): domain Eukaryota; kingdom Metazoa; phylum Chordata; class Actinopteri; order Cypriniformes; family Cyprinidae; genus Enteromius; species Enteromius viviparus. The sequence goes on along the minus strand of JAUCNO010000500.1, from coordinate 9,281,726 downwards.
TTCGTTTTCAGCGTCTTTGTCACATCGCCCGTGGTAATTAGCTTCTGAAGCGGACTATTCTGACTCGAGGAATGCTAGATTGAGTGCTGTTGCAAATGCACTTCTCGTGAACTTCTTTCTCGGGCAATCTGTCTTCTTGGTTTGTTACGATGGCTGAGAAACGACGGTCCCCGTGTACCATGAGCCTCAAAGCCCACGCGTTCTCGGTAGAAGCGCTCATTGGCACGGAGAAAAAAAGAAAGCTGGAGGAGGACAACGAGAACTGTTTAGAGGAGGTAAACGAAGTGTCGAACCTGACAGAAAGTCCGCAAGCCCGGACTGGGAGAACTTGTCCAAGCACCAGGAGTTGCGAGACAGACTGCGCAAGCGACGAATCCCGTAAGTAGCCTTCTGACTCAAAATAAAATAGAAATACAGTATGCGTGACACCTATTCAAAACAAACCACAAATATAGCCTAATACAATTTTATATTTGCAATTCTCTCGTCGGAAAAGTAACACTGTGCGAAAAAAAACATACCCGATGTTATTTTGTGTTTCCTCTAAATTATATAGCATTTTACTGCGTTCTGAATAAACTTTAACCAATAATTAACATTAAAAGATAGAGACTTTAACTTACACAATTTGGTGAAATATCAATAAATTGTCAAGTAAAATGCCACTGTAATTTAGAGATGTAATGGAGTAAAGTCAGGATGACAAAAAGACAAGAAATACAGTGTATAAACACAAAATAACATATGAGTCTCATAAATATAGGCACTAAGAGAGTGACTAATCTATTCTGTGTTTATGAGTTTGGCCACAATCATAAACACTCAAATTAACTTGCTTTCACAAAAGCCTGCATAGGCCTACTCACAAAAAAAAAAAAAAAAAAACCTTAGAGAAAGAAGAAAAATAAAAAATAAGGCTGGAATCAAATTGAATCGTTTTTTTGATGTCTCTAAGATTTTTTATTATTATTATTTTATTTTTTTTGTAAAGTAAACTAATGCAGCACTTGTGATTTGTTACGAATTAGGCAACTTAAATTTAATTCTTGATAATAATTACATGACTATATGGCGCCAAACAAAATAAATGATTAAAAAACTGCAGGTTATCTATAATTGGATTGTGTTCTTTAACGGCATAGGCTATAATGTGAAATATAAAAAGTCTATCAATATATGCAATGCCTTATAACCCAGAAAGAAAACCATCGCAGATTCTCTTGCATGCCACTTCAAAGCGCTTTATTGCAGAAATAGTTTAAATGAAAAGTTTTCTGCACTCTGTTAAAATATACAACAATTAAGAACACTTTTTTTCTGCCTTTTCTCAGCGGAGTCTGAGGACGTGTTGTTGGATAGCCCACAACCTGCATCCCAAAGCTCGCAGGTCCGTGTGCAATCAGGCACGAGCTCCGGGGAGGAGATGCGCGTGGACCTGCAAGGCTCAGATTTATGGAAGCGATTCCACGAGATAGGAACTGAAATGATCATCACCAAAGCCGGCAGGTGCATCACACAAAACACGCTGCACAATTTGAGAAAGAGCTACAAATCACCATATTCAATATTTAAAAATAATAATACAATACATTTGATATAACCTATTCTTAGTAAAATACGACATGGCTCGTTTTTTATTGAATTAGTTCGAAATAAATATCAAGATGTAAATGTTACTTTCAGATACTCACAAACATGCCTACATAAAAACGAATAGCTTACAGAATTAAACCAGGGGTTAGAGCAAAATTGTCCCTAAAAATACGCAAATGTTTATAGTGTTACAGCGCTATTACAGGCATATTTTTAGTAGCCTACATTTTTACTTATTTATTTAAGCATGACTTTTTGCATTACTTACCTTTATATTTGATGATTGATTTATGGGGAATTGTAGCCTATTTATTCACTGACAATATATCTAAATTAACTGACAACTATAATTAAATTAATTAAAATTATTGTTTATTATTATTATTCAGTAGGTAGGTAATTTGATGTAAACGTACAACATGATGTTTTTGTCAGAAAAATACGCCCACAATAAAAACTCTGCTTTTAGAAAATGTGGATTTTTGCCTCAATGTGAAGATAACGAAAATACTTACATATAATGTCATTTTATCCCAGGCGAATGTTTCCCGCGATGAGAGTTAAGATTGCGGGACTGGATCCTCATCAACAGTATTATATCGCTATGGATATAGTTCCTGTCGACAACAAACGGTACAGGTGAGCAATTTAGAAACGTATCTTCCCAACTGTTCGCTGCAGGGCAGTCTGTTATGGCTACTGTAGACAAATGATCAAAACAGTCTAAAATACTCAAACATAATATTGAACATTTTGAACTAACCGTCTCCACAAATGGCACTTCGGGACTTTGTTGACATGTTCAGTCCGGCCTTTTGCTTTGCCCTTTTGGGAGCTTGACCTGCTGGACCTGAAGGTCATGAGACAACTGCAGTCAAAACAAATTCATAACGAAGATTTTTGTACAGCTGTAAAGACACAGATTATGATGTTCTCAATCACCAACCCTGCAGGTTGGGGGAGTCTTCAAATATTCATTTTCATTTATGTGTTTGAACAGATTTTTCGAACAATGTTTTTGCAACCACAAACATTTAAATGAAAAAAGTCCGCTAAAATAGAGTTCGCGTTTGGAAGTAACCACAGCAACAGTAAAGTTCGTTCTACAAAATATATCTGCCGTCATTATATTTTTTATTATTTACACAGAACATGTCGGCTATCACAGATGCCGGTTTTGTCGCAGATCTTTATAGGGTCACTACAAGACATGTGCGCTGCGCGCAACGAACCTCATTCAAATTCGAGTCCTGTATAATATTATCTAAAATTCACAGTACGTGACACTTTTTTCCCTCTAAGGTATGTGTACCACAGCTCGAAGTGGATGGTAGCGGGTAATGCCGACTCTCCTGTCCCTCCTCGCGTCTACATTCATCCTGATTCGCCTGCTTCCGGTGAGACGTGGATGCGCCAAGTTATAAGCTTCGACAAACTCAAACTGACCAATAACGAGCTCGACGACCAAGGCCATGTAAGTGAATCTTTTGTTATTTATATCCAAAAGGAATTTACTGAATATTATGTTTTTTTTGTAAAGCTGAATAAGAAAAACGGCACATATCTTCAATATTGGGCCTAAGAGAAATGCTGTAAACATAAAGGTTTGATAAGTTAAGTAAAGCTTCAGAATCTCTTTCTATGATCCTGAAATAAATTAAATGTTATAATTAGACTACTCTTTTCATGCACCCCCTATCCACACATGCTAGCCATTGTCGGCCGGTGTGCATTTTGTTTTGCTGTATTATTTTAAAGGCCTGAACATGTTGTAATGTGGAGGGTTGTAAACAAACTCAATTGAAAGCATCCCCAGGGCGAGGCAGTTAAAGGCCTGTTTGGCCTTTGAAAATAGAGGCATGTGTGTTTTTATTGAGGTAGAAAACTGCTTTGGTAATTCCTCCGTTTCCCACTCTAAACATGGATGCGCGATGTAATGTTTTCCAGATCATTCTGCACTCTATGCACAAATACCAACCCCGTGTCCACGTCATCCGTAAGGAGTGTGGTGAAGAACTCTCACCCGTTAAGGCAGTTCCCACCGGGGACGGTGTCAAAGCATTTTCCTTCCCTGAAACTGTCTTCACAACGGTGACTGCATACCAAAACCAACAGGTAATTTGATACCAAATCATGCTATACCTGTCCAATGCACAATTTAATAACAAAAGCTGTTACTAAAGGTCACATCAATTCTTAAAATGAAGAGGTAATTAGATGCTCAGTGCCTTTTCTTTTCATTGCATTGTGTTATTACTAATTTTTATAATACAAATAACCATGCAGAAAAATCATGCCTGCCAAAACAACAGCAACAAAAAAACTATTTATTTAAGTCCAACCAAGACAAAATGTTAATGTACATCAGCTTAACACTTGAAAAAAAAAGCCCATGAGAAGCATCAACGTTTCAAACTTTTTATTATTTTGTTATAAGATATGCAAAAATAAAATAGTAATTGGCCATAAAAAAAGAAAGAAAAGAAATCAACACACAAAATCTGTACTAGCCTGTATTATTTTAAAACGTTTTTCCTCTGGGACAAAACTATCCTCATTCCGCTCACAGAAATTTTTTTAATGCTATTGTGACAATAACAATTAATTTTATAATACACACAGTTGGAGAACTCTCGTGTTTAGATTACACTGCTACGAAAAATGACTTAATTTACAAGAATGAAATGAAATAATTATACAATGAAATAATTATACAAATTGCTTAAAGGAGTTGGGAGTTGAATGGCTCTTGTTCTCTGCGTTCATAGATCAAAGCCTCTATGAGACTGTAAGAATGAGCAGCACCCCATAAAGGGCAATTTATTTATAAAGGGCACAGTTACATAAGTGTTTATGTAGGCATATGCATCGACTTTCCTGTGCCAGCAGTTCAGAAGCAATGTATTGATAAATTGCAACACAGCAAAAGCTACTTTAGAAATTGTATTATTGGATATTTTTCATTGCAGTTTAAGTTTGTTTTGATTTGCTAAAACAGATTAATACCAGAGCATGTTTTAGATAAGTTAGAGCTCAAAATCTTATCATCATTTAACTGCCAAGTTTTAGAAATGATGTCATCCGTTTGTCTGAGCTTATAAAAACAAAACACACATGCTCTCTCTCTCTCTCTCTCTCTCTCACACACACACACACACACATACGGAAGCAAAAAGCTTATGAAATAAACCCACACACATTGCATTTTGGAATAAGGGTCACTGGTGCTAGGTCAGGGAATTTGACATTACAGGCTTTGGGTCAGTAAAGAAAATGTGTTTTGTGTGTGGACAGATAACGAGACTGAAGATTGACAGGAACCCATTTGCAAAAGGATTCAGAGACTCAGGAAGAAACAGGTAACTACAGTAAATTATACGTACAGATCTTTGCAGTAACAACCCTAACACTGGAGAACTGAGGGAAAAAGTCTTCCGAGGTCTTTAAATACATTTTTATTGATGTCAAAAATTGATCACAGCTGAGTCAAACCCACCTAGCACAGAACAAATAATAGTCGTTTTAGACAGTGTTTCTGCTCTTTTCTGTAATGACATTTCTTTACACGTATTTTTTCTCTAGCTTTCTTTCAGGCAACAAAACGTTGTTGTTTTCGTTCAACTTCTCTTCAGACATCAGTATAAAGTTATTTCAGAACTCTCAAACCATATTAAAGGATTATCAGATAATTGGTATCCAAAGGGAAAAGTCTTCTTTCAGCCAAGCTTAAAGGTTCCAGCAAAGCCCAGACAAAATAAACATAAAAACAGAGTCACATTAAAAGCCATTAGACAAAAAAAAAATGTAGAAATGAAAACACACAGCACAATAAAAATAAGCTCCATCTTCACATAAAACAAGAGAAATAATAAACATGCAAACAGGAAGTGGAGGCTGTGCAGAAAAAAGGCTAGTGTGACGCTGACTTGCACGCTCAGTGGGGAAGTTTAACTCTGCTCATTAGTTTTAAACGAGAGCGTTTTTAACACCCCACTGAATCACACCAGACCACATACATCCACTTTTCCTCCGTCCCTCTGCGAGGTCTCACGGAGCACTTAGACCAAGCCCCGTGGCTCAGTGTTACAGGAAAAGTTAAGCAGTTTGCTAAACAAACTCGGCCACTTGATAGCTCAAGTGGTGTGGCTGATAAAACTGGGGCCGAAACAAGTTGAGGCATCTTGTGTGAATTATCGCCTGAGTGGTACTGCGGAGGGGGTGGGGTAACGTCCACGCTAACAAGGCGCACCGAGCACCACCATTACTTCCAGAAAAAGCAAGAAAATACCCCCCTCTCTCTCCTTTTTCTTTCTCTCTCCTCGTAAAGCTTTAACTGTGGCTTCCTGCACTCTATGCCTGATCCCACCGATAAAGCTATGTGAAAATAATTATAGCCTTGCCATCGCACACACCAACATACGCGCTTTATGTTCTTCATTACCTGCACTGCTTTACTGCTCAAATACACACTGATAAGGAAAGGGCCTTGCACTAAGATGGCTGGCAGGACTGAACACACCGTTAGAAAGTTAGGGTTGGGGTTAGCCAGTTCCAGAAGTTTTCTGCTAAGCTGACTGAGAGCTTTACTGAATCACTCTTGGTTTTGTATTTCGTTAATCAGAATGCTTGTGTGTTGTAGGATGGGACTGGAGGCTCTGGTTGAATCATATGCGTTCTGGCGGCCCTCACTGAGAACTCTGACATTTGAGGACATCCCTGGAATCACTAAACAAGGTACCATGTCATATGTATGTATGTATGTATTTGTGTGTGTGTCTGTTTCCCCAACCTGATCTCACAGCAATTCGTACGTATTTTACAAGTTGGCTAATTCGTACGAATTTGTACGAACTCACTCGTACGAATTCATACGATTTATTCTAAGTCGTACATATTTTACGAGATTACGAATTACCTAAATATAACCCTGCCCCTAAACCTACCCATCACGTGATTTTTGACAAATCAGACAATCGTACAAGTGAGGTCGTACGAATTAGTACGCATTGGCACAAATTTGGCACCTCGTACGAATATGTGCGAATTGCTCGTGAGACTGTGTTGGTTTCCCTGCTTTAATATATCATTGCATCAAATTGTTATGAATTAAGGTGCATCACATTAGTGAAACTGCAAGCACAAAGATCCATTGTCTTTTCTTAATATCATAAAGATGTAAGAAGCACTGCTCACAACAAAGTTTTTGTTGCTCAGTGTCGACAGTTCATGTGACCGATGTGAAAATGAGTGAACACATTCAATTTCTATGGAATACTTGCTCAAAAGAGTTCCTCAGAGGGATGGTTAACTCTTTAACCTGCCTTTTTGGGGAAGCTATATAAATTATGAAAGATTTTTCTTTTTTTGGGTGAACTATTTCTGAAAGAATTTGAGAATGCCTTTTACATTCAAATTCAATTCATGAATTTTTCATGCAATTTGAACCAATTCTTCAAGTATCAATTTTATTAGGAAACTTTTTTATCCTTTTTCAGCATATGACCAATCTGTGCTCGTTGTCTTGTGTTTGTATATCCTCTACATTAAAAAAGGTATTAAGTCACGCAAATTTATAAACAAACTGGTAATTTTTAAAAGACATTTGTTAGGACAACTGTTAGGACAACATTACATTGCATATGATTAGTTTAGTTTAGTTAACTCTCTTTAAATCTACTTAAACAGTTATTACTCTTCAGCATTAGCTACTACAAAAACAGAAGTTCCAGGACAAAATTGACTCATAAGACCTTTTTATTTTATGTTTTATGTATGTTGTATTAATCAAATGTGTGGTTGCTCACAGGTGCAGCTGGCTCTCACGGTGTTGTCGGGTCTTCAGGACACACGCATCTGCTGTCCTCGTCTTCATGCTCTTCCCCTACATTCCACCTGGGTTCTGGGGCAGGGCCAGTGTGTGATTACTCCTCCTGCAGTCGAACGAGCCACCCACTCCATCGCTATGCCCCTCCTCTCTCCGCAGACTCCTACAGTCGATTGGCCAGCCCAGCCACAGATGCGTTTTCCAGTACTCGGAGCTCCACGTATTTGAGCGGGACCGAAGGTGATGCGTTCTCGTGTGCACAGACTGGCCTGCCAATCCAGATCCACAGCATGCCAAGCACAACCTCCCAGCTGCAGTACCTAATGCCCAGCCACACCCATAATGCATTTTCTACCAATCAGAGCACACAGGGATCCTATAACGGGTTCCGCCTGCACAGTCCGTATGGTCTGTATGGTTACAACTTCTCCACTTCTCCCCGCCTTGCCACCAGCCCCGAGAAGGCAGCAGCTACACAAACATCATTCCTTGGCTCCTCCCCTAGCGGGACACTGACGGACAGGCAGGTTCTATCCACTGTGGACAGTCTGCACATGCTCAGTAGTAGTCAACAAAATCTTTTTGACTCACGGACTTTGGGGCTAACCAGCTCAACCTCCCAGGTACCAGCCCACATGGCTTGACCTGCAATCCCAAAAACTCTGTTGGACTTCAAACTCAGCTAAGAATGTCTTCTTTGAGTATAATCTAGTTCTTGGGACTAGTCGATAGCATAATTTATGATCTGTTGGAGGTTCACCACTCTCGCGAGAGTTGAGAGAAGCAAAGGATGAAAAGCAAAGGAGACAAATCACAATTTACAGAACTAAGAGAAATCTGCGGTATCATTTATGTTTTGTGTAAATGACAGCTGAAGATCACATTGAGGATATTATTAATAGACTTTATATCTTAAAACTCATTCTGATGAAGCGGCACAGACCATTATTGGACACCAGGGTATGGAAATGCCTTAAGAATCACATAAGAAACCCAGAAAACACTTCACAGACATAGTTTCACGACATAAAAGGACATCAACCATCGGATCTCATCAAGGTTCAATGAGACCCATGAACTGCTGGTAGAAGTGTAAGGAGTTTAACAGATGACTTTTGTGAGGCTGGACTCAGCGCCTTATAGACAATAAAACAGAGTTTGGCACTTAAAATTAAGCAGACTGAAAAAAGACAGGAAGCTATGTCACAAACAGGTAACTATGTCACTCTGGTCAATGGGTTTCAGCACAGCCAATCAGCATCTATGGCATCTAATCTGTTTTAAACTGAAACAGAACTAGGAAAAAGGAAACGTGGCCTAGTGTTTACAAATTCTCTCCAAGTGAAGTGGTTTGGGTCTGGATCAGCACTGCTGTCTGAGTCTTGGAACAGACATGGCAGAATGAAATCTGATCTGAGATGATAATTCTCACACTTTATAAATACAACCATTGGCATTCTTCAGAAGGATTATAGTCCTGCCACGAGATGCATGCTGATTCCAGGTCAGCTGTCTCGCTCTCAATCCAAGGACTGAAAAGAATGCTTTTCCTTCGCGGACATGTTAGCTTTTGCTAATTTACTTACTAAATGTAATTTTTCACAAATATGGAGAATATGAATATTATTGATACTGTGTAAAGATTTCACTTGCACTTACAGCAATTTTAAATACTTGCTTTTTAATATTCAGGCTTTTTTTTTTCCAGAGTGGCCACAATAGACAATTCCTCCATGTTTGACTCTTGTTGGCCTGAGAATTTGAAAACCTTTGAGCCAAATAAAAATATATCCATATGCTAAAGGATAATCATGGAGTGTGTGCCTGTGTGTTTCAGCATCAGATGCTTCTCTTGGGGTCAGGCAAAGGTTCTGAATGCCTATCAAATGAAAAATACCACCAGGGGCTCCAGGAGAAATACACACACACATACACACAAACAAAATGCATTCATGCACACAAAGTTTTCACTTTTTTCACTGTGAGATCATTCGTCTCAACATTTTTGTTCCTGCATAATGGTAAACAAGTGTGACATCACACACACCCTCTTGAAGTACTTGTAATAGTGTTAGGTTTCCGTTTTGAATGTATGTGCATATCTTAAAGAGGTTTTGAACACTACTAACTAACAACACCTAATATACTATAAATATAAAAAGGAATTATGGGGAATTAAAACAGGTAGTGTATCAATTCTGGCTAATATTTTTTAACTAAAAATTGGTACTAGCGATCTGATATTGTAATACATGCTGTTGCGTGTCGGACTGGGTCAGTCTTGAGAACCGGAACCAGTGAGACACCTGTTATGGACTGAAGGTGATGGACAAACAGCATATGCAGAGAGAGAAGGTTGTTGGGTGCTTTTTATTTTAGAACAGAGGAATGGTTGGCTTGCTGTATCTTACTAACAGGTGACAGCAACCCCCTATGCTTGGCAAACCTTACATACACCCATATCCTTATGCACACACTCACACACCTCACATTACTGGCTCATTATCAGTAAATCTGAGGACATCAACACTCTGAGGCCACTAAAGCGCAGTGTATGTGCTTAAAACAAGCTTAAAATAAACTTAAATACATTCATTCATAGACAAACTTTTATATATATATATATATTTATATATATACACACAGAGAATTGTTTACATATACACACACATATAGATACACATAGATAATAACATTTTGTAATAATTGCAATAACCATTATCAATTAACCTAAATGGGGTTAATAATTCAAATCAGTAATTAAAAATAAAGTGACAAAAGCTTGTTTATTTTTGTTCATAATGATTTTCATATCCAGCAATAAAGTGTAAGTCAATTCAACTACAGGTGCTTTTTAGATTGACTGGCTAACATGCCTTGTGTACTGGTCACCACTGTTCTGCCAGGCCTCTCTTTTCCTGTCAGTGTGTTGGCATACGGGATCATCTTTCGGTCCCTCAGTGCTTGGCACTATGGTCTCTCTACACGGCCAACACTGTTATAGTTTCACACTCCTGAGTTTGTCTCACAGACGTTAATTATGCATGTCTAGTGGATTTAAATTGATTGTGCAATCTATCTTTTGCACATTTACATCTCTTCAACATGCTACATGTACAGAGAGTTACTGGAAATGACGTCAGAGCTTAAGTCATTAAGACCCAAAAACAACCTAGAAAGGGCAGAACATTACGTTCGACCATTCACAAAAATCATGAATAATTCATCCTTGTTTAACAGCTCCTCATACGTCCATTATGGTTTGGGAAGAAAGCATGCTTTATTTCCATCTGTGCAACTCAGGCCACATCACATAACCGTGCACTGTTACATATATTCATCTGTGTGTCTCCTGGTACATTACCAAACTTATGACATTCAACTTCAATACCCACTAATAGCATGCTTATGGTTCACTTTATTGAGGAGCCTTGTGTTCTGCATTGAATATGACTAATACCATCTCTGGACACTAGACGATATTTTTGAAAGCCACGTCTTTTGCTCTATAATGTGGTCAAGCACTCGTGACACATCATAAAAAGGTTTTCTGCTAAGTAGTAAGTACACACCCAATCTTCAGAATATTTAGGGTTAGGGTTATTTAAGTTCAACATTAAAAACCTGTAAAAATGCTACGCTAAAAACTTGATTTGAAGGTGTCCTTACGCTTTAACGCCTTACATGTACTTACTATTAGAATAATAATAAAATATGCATGATTATATGCCTAATACTAAACATATAGTTTATTTTTAATACAGACTAGTACTTAAATGTATAATTACACTGTAACAAGGACACCCAAGTGTAAACAAACCTGTCAATTGGTAGAAAACAAGTTCCCTTTCAGTCAGTCACTATGACGTTATGTCATTGACTGACGTCATGGGGTCCTGCCTGGGAGAACAATCGTCTCTGACATCGCCTGCAGGCCCTCGGTCAGGTGATGGTGGAACAAACCCGGTCACAGCTAAGTCTTCCCGGAAGACCACAAAGAATTGTTCTTTGGGGGACCCTAACATGTTCAGATTGTGAGCGATGCCCTGCTTCCTCACTTTCAGATTCATGGTTCATCGCCACTGTGGGAGGGGGGAGAGCTGGTGTGTGCTGCTCAAAGCGGCTGGTCTTGCCTCTTGGACATTCCGCTTCCGGGACTGAGCTGTCTCTCTCCCCCGGCTGCCCCACCATGGGTGCATCATCAACCACTCCGCTAATCCTGCTTAAACACAGGCTGGAGGTCTGGGTAGCGCTTCCCACCCCTTCTTGTTGGTTGATCAGGACGGTCTGACTCAGGCTACGTGATTCAATTCACCAGGCGCCCACTCAGGTTGACAGGCTTTCTTTTTACCTCTGTTCATTCAGAGAACAGCGTCCTGCGTGCAGAGATCGCGATCCTGCTGGCAAAGGACGCAACTGCACCAGTCCCTCCAGCTTAGATAAATTTGGGCTTCTACAGCCCATATTTTATCGTATCCAAGAAGAACGGTGGGTTATGGCTTCCCTATATCAACTTCCGTTTAGGATGTTGATTCCAAAACGCATCCTCTCTTGCATTCATCATCAGAATTATTTTGCAGCCATTGCTCTCAAGGACGCGTACTTTCATGTCTCGATCTTACCTCGTCACAGATCCTTCAGTTTTCTTTCGAGGGTCAGGCGTATCAGTGCAAGGTACTCCTCTTTGGGCTGGCTCTGTCTCCCCGTGCCTTTACCAAGGTAGCAGAAGGTGCCCTGACCCCCCTGTGGGTGAAGAGTATCTGTATTCTCAACCCAACTGACAACTGGCTAATACTAGCTCACTCAAGGGATCTGTTGTGCGAGCACAGGGACACAGTGCTTCAGCATCTCCTATTGGGGCTTTGGGTCAACCGGGAAAAGAAATCCCTTTTCTCAGCATGGAACTAGACTAGGTTAATGTTAAATTGCCTTGGGACCTCCCTCTAAAACCTTTTTAGAGGTTCCTGGGGCATATGGCAGCCGCAGCCACAGTCATGCCACTCACACCTGTTAGATATGTGAAAGCTTCAGCATTGGCTTCACAGTCGAGTCCAGAGATGCGCATGTCCTGATCTCTTGAACCTATTCGTCTGGCTTCTGGACGGGACTTGGTAGACCTCTCTGGCCTTTCCGAGGCCGTGGTGGATACCATCACTCAGGCTAGAGTGAAGTGGGGTCTGTTCACTGACTGGTGCTCCTGTTGTCGTGTGGATCCACAAAGATGCCCATCGGAATGGTGTTTTCCTTCCTTCAGGAGAAGTTGAAACAGAGGGTGTCCCCTTCCACTTTAAAAGTTTACGTTGCTGCAATCGCAGCAAACCATGATGCGGTAGAAAGGCTTTCTCTAGGGAGACACCACCTGACCATCAGGTTTCTTAGAGGTACGAGAAGGCTGAACCCAGCCAGACCGCATATAATCTCTTCTTGGGACCTCTACGTTGTCCTTATGGGACTACAGGAAGCTCCTTTTGAGCCGTTAGACACTTTAAAAACCTCACTCCTGGTCACGCTCACCTCCATGGATTTTCTGTCAGTGAATCGTGCCTAGAATTTGGTCCGGCCTACTCTCACATTTTCCTGAGACCCAGACCTGGTTTCAGCGCCATTCCTCTGGACCCAATAGCTTTCGGCCATTTGTTCCTTAGGATCTCATTTGGTTCCTCCGCTGCCCCATGGTTCTAGCTAGTGGAATAGTTCGAACTGTATTCAACAGAGGTTAAAAGTCAGAGTTGATTTGTCTCCCAGGCAGGACCCCATGATGTCAGTCAATGATGTAAAGTGTCTGTTCCTTACTTCAGGGAAAAAAGGTTACATATAAAATTGAGACATTACTGTTATAACGGAGTAAATTTACTGTAAGATCCTAATAAATGTTCAGACTTTTGAAGTAAAAAAAAAAAAAAACATCCCATCATCATTAATAAATAGCATTTAAATT
>JAUCNO010000500.1:9253682-9264859 GCA_032353835.1 Enteromius viviparus | reverse complement strand
GATTATATATATATATATATATATATATATATAAATAAGCCTATATATATATATATATATATATATATATATTGTTAATCTCACCATAAGTGGTCAATAAATTCTCATAGCAACTGCATTTAAAGGTGCTCTATGAGATGCTGTTTGGCGTCACTTCTGTTGACGTTTCACGTAAATACAAAACAAAACAGAGCAAGCTCCCCTCAGTGTTTCTGTAACTGCCGTGAACGTGCAAAGCACATTGATACGAAAGGTGGTGCTAACTCAAGAAACACAGCAACAGAGCGACATCAAGTTAACATATCTAAGGAAACGCCAACTGTTCTGCGAGTAAATTTATATGACAAGTCTTTATACGATATTTTTTACGATATCCCCAATGTAAATCCGGGTCTTGTTTTGTTTCTTCTCAATTTCTCTTCTTCCCACCTTATATTCCTCCGAGCCTCAGCCATTTTCCAAAAATAATATACAGTATTCAGCTAACCCACTCTCAGATTCACGCTGTACAATCAACTCTGTCTTTTGTTTGCACGCGCATTAACCCCCACCTCTTCTTTTGCCGATTGGTTGGCCTTAGTTTGTTATTGCTTTGAGCACATCCTGTGCACATAGTGTTTGTTTTGGTATTGCAGCCTCTGTGTTGTCTTTCGAGACCGAGTTTTGTAATCAGAGGTCAGACAGCAAGACGATCAAGGGGTGATAAAAATGAAATCGAGCTAAAATCCTGCAACATCTCATAGAGCACCTTTAATAATGTTTATGATTATAATTTTTGCTATTTAGTTTTTTAATGTGTGTGGCATATTTAAAATCATTGCACAATAAGCCTAACAAATTAATTAAAATCCTAATTTTGTAAATGTATCATTTAAAGATTTATTTCTGCTTTGACCTGTTCCTTGTGAGAGATAGCATGGAAATGCCCTTCTGTGTGCTGGACATTTCACACATGAAAAAAAAACCAGAGAAGAATTTCCTGCAAGTGTGAGATGACAAGTGGATGGCGTGTGTATGTCCGCTGACGTTCATGGGTGTTCCAGGAAGAGCACCTGTGGTGTGCAGGGTCGAGCTATGCTGGTGTATGTGGGGGGGCGAGGGGGTCTGTGTGACCCGTTAATGGCCCAGGGGGTATTTGATGACAGTTGCAGTAATCTGAAGCTGACTGGTGTCTCTTACACTCATTTAATCTTTGTCATCAAATCCCACCATCCATCTGATTAATGGCTACAGTTCAACCCTGTTTTCAGAGCCTTATATCTTTCCATGATGAATGTCGATCTATGGCATATTTTCCTCTAATATAACCATGAAAAACTATTACGAAAGGCTTCCTCCTTCTCCTCCCCCGTTCACCGTTAAACTCTGTGTATGTACAGTATGTGTGTGTGTCTCTGAGAAACTGATCTCTTCTATAAACGTCTTCTCTGTATCTTGCCAGGCGTCTAAACGATCTGTAGCTTGGATAAATCACACTGAAATGCAAATCATAGCTAAGGTCAGCTTAACCCTCTCACAGTGACGCTCCAGTCAGCTCTCATCACACTCTAGCACCTTCCATCACTCGCTCATAAACAACAAACGTACACAAAGGTATGAAAGTGATGCTATTATTATATTACACTTCTGAGGCAGTTGTGAGAATGAATTGCAATACTATGACTTAAAATACAGATGGATTAAATTTATATATATATATATATATATATATATATATATATACAGTATGTCAGCAGTCAAGGTAATGGGTTGTTTAAAATGGATATTTAAAAGTCTTACAGGTCAGTGGTCTCATATTTCTGAAAGACAAGAATGCTTTGTAGGAAGTTAGATTTACAGTATATGTTGATATTTCATACTAATCTTGGTAGAAAGACATTTTATTGGAACGTTTACACATTTGGTGTTTTTTGTGTATATATATATATATTTTTGTATTTTTTTTTTATTTTTTTAATTTTTTTTTTATGTCTCTCAATTATTGTAGTATCAGAGATATATAAAAAGAAGAGAAACCTTAACCAGCAATTTTTAATGAAGGTTTGATCTAAGTTTTTGGCCAGGATCAAATGTTTTGTTTTTATTAACTATTAATAATTATTGACATTAACATTAAAAGCATTTTGATATGCATTTTTTTCAATTATGTTGATGTGATTACTTAGTCAAAATTGTATCTTTAAAAAAATATAAAAATATGTAAAACATTAGAATTACAGTGTAATCCAATAAGGAAAGTAAAAAAAAGAGCAGGTTTGGTGTAAAGGCCTGTTAGTTAATGGCAAAGGCCATTTGTCTTTTGCACGCAGCATAAATAGTGACACCCCACACATGCAGACACACACACACATCTAACTTCTATCGTCCCATTAGCAGCAGAATGCAGAGAGCCGCTATTCCCTCCTCCCCTGTCCAGTCCCCTCCTTAATGCTATGGCCAGACTTAGCACTGTCATTTATAGCACAGCACACCATCAATCTTAATAGAAGCGAGAAGTGCAAAGAGCCGATGAAACAGCAGCCATGATCACTATTTTGGCCCGGGAGAGGGAGGAGAAGGACAGGAGACAGATGAGTGTGCAAGCCAGTAAAAGAGAGAGAAGGAGAAAAAAAGACAGAGATTCAAATTGGATCATGAAGTTTTTACATGATTTATCTGATGAGTGATGATAAGAATGTGTGTTTTGGCACAAATGAGTATGTGTCAATTTGTGAATGTACTTTATACTTGTGAATAATTTCAGGACCCTCAGATCTTACAAAAATACAAAGTTTGACACGTGACTTTTAATTATGCCATAGAGTAAATGATGGGATTAGCAACGGCAAGGTCAAGGATTTCATTTCAACAAAAAATGATGTCGTATACTGTAAATGCACTGTAAAAACGATTTGGATAAATATGCCTGCCAAATCCATAAATGTAAATGTCTGCCAAACACAACATTCAGGGATGTGTGTAAATGAACAGAAATGAATACAACTGGACTGACATTTCCAGAGGGAAAAAAGACTTGTTTGCAAGGAAGCAAAAAGAAAGCTTAAGTTTTAAGTAAGCATTAAATGTTTAATTTTATTGTTTAGTTTAGTTTGTGATTTTTACAAATATTTTGGCAATTGATCCATATTGGATATTATTGTGGTGATATTTAATTCTTAATTAATTATATCTAAATAGTTAAAGACAGAAGAAATCAATATATATATATATATATATATATATATATTTATTTTTAATTTGTCCATACTTATAAAAAAAGAAATAGAAATCACACAATACTTTTAAATAAATAAATTACACAAAAACAAACCTAACGAAAATGTTGGACACATATATGAATATCTAGCTGTCATATACTGCAAGCACTATAATAATATTATTTTGGAAGAGAAACAGATGAAAGCAGCAAAGGAGAGAACAGAATAAAAAAAATGCTGCTGAGAGGTTGAGACGAGTAGAATAGAAGGCATTTTATCTCTACAAGGTGCAACAATTTTAAACTCCCAACAGCTAAATGAGTGTGTGTCATGATGCAAAGCATTCTGGATATATGGACCATGACCTTTGAGTCCCGCATTCCTTAACAGGCCAAGGACACAGCGATATGAATACAAACTCAATACGCACACACACCGATTGTTTTAAACCTTCATGGTTAAAACAAACTCAAGGTCACTCATGCCAAACCAGTGCTCTTACAAACACACGCACACACTAACATAGGAAGCATGTCATTTTCAGCTGTGAAAAATGACATCCTAATTAAATCTGCACCCCAAGGTCTGTCACCACATATACAATATGCGCCCACATACTCACAAGAAATAATACAATTCCATCTCTTTACATTTGCTTATCATGCTTTGCTTGAACACATACAGTATCAGTTCAAATTTGTCAAGAATGGATATGAAATTGAGAAGGTACTGTAACTGTTGTTACAGCATTTTGGCTGATTTTGTGCTAAAAGAGCTCACATAAATGTATGTGTCTCTCCCTCTCACTTTCTCTCTGGTGGGCAGTGAGGAAATCTTGGTTTATTTAAGTTTTTGAGAAGAGCTCTGAGTCCCCCCGCTTCCATCCGGAGGGTTCCTGGACTAGAGTCCACTCTCCCATGACAGCTACATCAACGATCCGCGGCCCCAAAAACATGCTCACGTATGCACACGCACACACACTGTCTATGCTGTCTTAAACACACAATTGCTAGAATACAATAAAGTACAAAAACTTAAATAGTATTTTCATATGAAACACGCTCCAATCCTTTTTTACACCCTTAGGGAAAAAAAGCATTTTAATAGTGTAAGTTTTCTCAACTCTGAAAACTAATGTGTTTTATATCCAAGGGAGATATGTTGGACCTCAGTGGTCTTGCTTCGTGTTACCCAGAGTCCCTGGAGTATCTTCTGATTGGCTGTAGATGTGTTTACATCTGAAAAGGAAGGATCAACATGGCCACCCAGGCGGTCAGAAGTCCTCAGAGCTGTCAATCAATCAACTATCGCTACTGACAACTTTGTAAATGTAACAGCCAATCACAAAGCAGATCCAGCAACCAACCAGCATTCAGCTTCCTAAGAATACTCTGAAAAAGCAAACAAACAAAACAACACCTTTAAAGAGACAGTACACAAAAAAAATGATCATCCTTGTAATATACCAAACCTGTAAACCATAAAAGGAGAATTTAAACTCATCTAATAGTGACTGTGAGTTGCCACACTATAAAAGTAAAGCATAATCTATTGTATATCACTCCTGCTCTGTTAAACTTTTCTAAAGGTGTGCAGAAACGTTCTTTGAGCAATTAATTATAACAACAACACAAGGGTGAAACAACATAAATAAATAATTTTTGTGTATGTGATTCCTTTAACTGAAGCAAGCATGACGAGCATATTAGTGATTTTGCTGTAGCTAAAACCTACAACACAGAGTATGTATATATACGTGCATGTTTATTATTGAGGAGATGACTGCTGAGAGTAACTGATTTTACTGAAAGACACACACAGAGTCTGGAATGACAACATACACATACTGAGATGAACAAGATTAAAGCAACCAGAAGGTTATTCTGCCATTTTTAAGTGTGTAAATCTATGTTGTGTATGTGCATGTGTGTGAGCTGAGCAGTTGGCATTTAAATCAGCCATAATCCGAAGGAGTACCAAGGAGGCACACGCTCAGCAGGAGTAAAAGAGCATAAGAAATTACCCACAGGACTACAGTAACACTTCTGACGTGCACACACTCTCGTCTACACACACAGACAGTACAGTGTGTGTACAGTACCAACTCAATCCACTGTAACAACAATCAATACTAGGATTAGAAAATCAATCAGATTCTCTTGTCCCATCTGTTCCTGTTAAATCTAGTCAAACAAGGCAAAATTACAGTGAGGTGAACACGAGCACAAACACTGCTAGATATTGTGTGAGGGCTTAACACATTTTAATCTATTCATAATGATATACAGGGTGTGAATTTAATGTAGAAAACCGTTCATGGCATTTAAAATAATAAGCAATTGGAGGAAAGTGATACTTTATTCAGCAGGGATGCATTGAATTGATTGACAATAATTACATTTTTAATGCTACAAAAGATTTATACTTTATATAAATTAAGCTTTTCCATCAGAGGAATAAATTACATGTTATAATATATACAGTTCTTTTAAAACTGAAGAGTGACTTTAAAATAAAAAATTTTGTTTTTATCAAGTTTTTTTTTCAAAAACATCCAAAATGTTACTTTTGAAGAGTAGTGTCTACTTATTATATTGTTTAAAGTCTACAGTTCTTTTTATGGTTACATACAAATCTCATTCAAGATGTATTATGTAATTTTGGAGGAAAGTCTATTATGCTTTATGTTTATGTTTAGATTTCTTTTAGTGGGAACATGCATGATGGTTATGATTAAAAATAAGATTCTGTCTGTGTACCTGTGAAAGTCTGAGGTTTGCTTTTTAAAAGAGAGAGAGAGAGACATCATTATTGCTGGTAGCCGGATGTGTTGGTGACCCCAGAGGTCAGACACAAGCACGGATTATTCCCTAATCCTTGTGTGTGTGTGAGTGATGCTGTTAAAACATACTCCAGTATATTGTGACTGCAGGTAGAGGAAGCAGGGCTTTGAGTTCCATGCTGTGTTTACATCCGACAAGAAAAAAACAGACAAATCTAGACCATCCAGACAACCAAAACAGAGTCAGCAAAATACAACAGAATTCAAAAAGAACATCTAAACCCAGCAATGCCAAACTATATAAAGTGAAAATATAACCTATGTATAGTTGGTGTCACTAATATATGACATCTACATCTAAAAGCTGAATAAATAAGCTATTCTATTAACGCATGGTTTGTTAGGATCCATAATTTAATATATTTGCCGCAGGAAATTTACTAAATGTCTTCATGGAACATGAAAACCTGTTCATTTTGACCCATACAATGTATTTTTGGCTAATGCTACAAATATACATGGTTACATATTAGGTCATCTTTGTCCAATAACATTTTTCTATAGTAATAATAATGCTAACACTAAATTGTAGGCCCTCCTAACTATTTTTCATTTTATTTATTAGTATAATAATTAAGCACATATTAATGCCTCATTCTACATTTATAATCCTTCTCAATACCTAAACTTAACAACTACCACTAACTATTAATTTAGCAGTAAATTAATGATTTATTGAGGGAAAAATCATAGTTAATAGTGAAAAAGCGTTCCCTAATCTAAAGTGTAACCGATAAAGAACACTTTTGTATGATAATATAATAACACTCATGTATTATAATATATATTCACAGTTATGTAGGAGATATTTGAAAGTCTCAGTTTTAGAATAAATTAGTTTGTTATTTTTGTTTTCATTTTGGAGCTCATGGACAGCATCACAAATCTGCTTATACAGATGTATCGAGAGATTTGGATGTGTAAAAGAGACACCAGCATTTAAGGAATGTATCAACTTTGCGGATCATAAGATCTGTGAGAAGAGCAAACCGCACGGGTGTAACGGATGACAGCTTCACCCGCACACAGTCTCCAGCGCTCACTGTACATCTTATCAGTCCTGCCGTCAGAAGAGCAGCTTCTGCAGGCTCCAACAGGCCTACGAGAAACACTGAGATCAGAGACAGACACAAACACAAACACACGTACACATCACTTTGGTAATGACCACTCAACTCTCCATATATGCCTATTATGGAGCAAAACATCCACACACATAAATCTTATTGAGCATCAAATCGTGAAACTGTACATCATGACACCATGACAAAAATGTTTTGATGGTTGCTTAGTAACTGTGCTATAATTATGTTTTATTGCATGTAGTGATCCAAATATCCTGTGTTGTTATTTTGTTTACATGCACCTCCATCAGGCACACAGAGCAAAGGAGATTTTCTGCTTCCAAGATCCAAACTGTTCAAAAACAAATGTGATCAATATATAATTCATGAACTCATATATACCAACGAACACACGCACAGAGACACTCACATGTTCAGAAGTGCTCTTATCTGGACACAGGCATGTCAGAGTAGCAGGGAGTATCCGCTGCAGCTGTAAGGTTTTCCGGAGTGTATCACATTTGTGATAGCTCTCTGCACACACACACCACATTCATACACACGGGACACATAAACACCTACACAAACTGACCATTTGTCATCTGTTAGTACTTATTGTGCTACCCTTAACTTGTGGAAACAGAAATGTGGAGCTAAAATATATAAATATTTAATCCACGAGAATAGGAAAAATAATCTGAAGTCTGTTATATATATATATATAATATTTTTACATCAGTCTATGTCTAAACAGTGATAAAGTGAAGGTACTGAAGTTTGTGACCACAAACCAGAGTTTGCTTTTATTAATTAAAGTGTGACTAAATATTTAATTAATTAAAAGTAAATCAATCAATCAATCAATGAATCAATATTCTAATATTTGTATAAAAACTATAAATATTCTAATATAAATAAAGTATATAAATCAATCAGAAAATTGATTGATTTATTTGTGTGTGTGTGTGTGTGTGCAATATAAATATAAATATTTCACATAATTACTTAAAAATTAAATGTTTCAAACCACTTTTACAGTAACAAGAAAATGTTAATGTTCAAAAATTCATCAAATATGTTTTTTTTTATTAAAAATAAAAGTTTATGTTTACATAATATTTATGTATGAACACTGTGTATATTTATTATGTATATAACTATTATAACTAATACACTCACACATGTATATTTTAACAACATATTTGTATATATATATATATATATATATATATAAATATATATACTTTATATTATATGTAATTATAAATATTTTCTATATTATGTATATTTTTCCTTTATATATATACACACACTTGTACTACATAATTATACTACATAAGTAAAAATTTATTTTGAATGTGATTAATCACATAATAATAATAATAATCTGATAAATTAATAAAACACTATTTATAACAACAAATTATTAAACAGCATAATTAATTAGACGGACAACCTTACTATTTTCTCTACTTCATATTCTAGCTGTATTTCACCGATCAAGAGCTTTATTGCAATGGCAGTTTTCAGATGTGCTACAGTACTCCTTCATCTGCTCTGGACTGGTGTCTTATGTCTGGGTGAGCAGGTTATTGAATCGGGTGTGTTCTGAACTGACAGATGATTTGTGTAAATGTTAAAGGCCAGTGGGAGCAGACTGAGGTTGTAGAGAGCAGGTTAGTGGTTTTACTGGAAGGTTTTACTGGTTTGATCATTACCGGCACCTGGAGAATCAGACAGATGTTGAGAAACTATTAAAAAGACAGCACAAAACCATGTGTGAGTGAAAGGGAGATGGGGACCAAGCGAAAGGTGTGTGTTTATTGTTAAACTCGCTTTTAATATCAAAGTAACAAAGTCAGAACGCATGAAACCAACGCATACAAACAGACGCACGCAGGCACTTGCACAGACAAACACATCCTTCTCATGCTTGTCAACACCCCTTATCCCGGCTTTGAACTGCAGGGATCCGGAATGACAAACAGTGGCGCCTCTATTCAATCCTAATCAGAAGATATATCTCATTCTCACCCCTAAAACCCTCATTTACACACACACACACACTCACTTCTCACCCTTATCCATGTCTCCTTCTGTTGACTTCCAGCATTTCTACACTTACTGATGTGAGCAGCAGGGCATGACAATCAGAAGACAATCTGTGCTCTGATTGGATGACTCATTGGATATGGGGAGGGGCTACAACAAGATCCCGTACATTTACTGAGGAAGCTTATCAGCATCAGAAAAAAACATTTCATCTGAGGATGTTAACAAAAAAAGTTCTTACAACCGTTTTGTAGTCTGTGTAAATTTTACGAATGATTATACTTTAAATATGAAATTCTGTAGACTAAAATAACACTTTTTATAAAATGTACTTTAATAATCAATTTTATTCACAGCTTTGAAAAAATATTAATTGTAATTTTTTTTATAATTAAGAGTAATTGTAATTTTAAATATTATTAAAACTACCTGAACAAATACCTTGTTTTTATATAAAATCTAAATGGCCTGTCATGCATGGACAACACAAATATTTTTATAAAATAAAAAACTAAAGTGTTGCATATAGTATTTATTTGTTTTTTAACATGTGTAGTGTCCATTTTCACACTGTAACACTTTTTTGCACTTTTTTAAAAAACAATTTTAAAGTTCCCTTTTTTTATTTATTAGAAGTTTTTTATTTTTTATTTTTATTCAATGACTGACTCAAAAGCAAAACACTAAAACTAAAATTGTATGTATTGAAACTTTAAAGCTGCTATGTGTGTTTGTGTTTTTCTGCATTTGTCACCCTGAATGTGTCTGAACAGGTTGATTGACAGCTTCCTACAGGCTTCTGCTGTGTAGGAACAGCATGATAAATGGCTCTGATGGCATTAACCAACCATGATAAAGTGGGCCTCCTCACTGAGCCAGGTGGAACGAGTCGACTCCTAGAACTTCCATAAAGTTGGTCCCTCTGGTGCAGCTGGAATGCATGTCCTCACCATTACTGTTAGTGGTCATGCTGGTAGATGAGAGACTCAGAGTTCACTGCCATGACTGTGACATCAGACACTGCGGGATGGGAAATCAATACACCAGGGCTTCTAATTCAAGACTGGCAAGCTGCAAGTCCAGCTCACAGTCAAATTTGACAGAATGTTTACATTTGTTTAAACTTTTTAGTAATTTTAGGTTTAATTGAAATTTGCTAAAAGAGTAGTTTAAGTTAAAGCAATAACTTTGTGTTACTTTATTACGTATTTACAGTTATACACCATATAGATGCTGATCCACAAATATGGACGTGCATCCACATTTATGACATTTTTAAAGCATATTTATTTAACAAAACCTCATGTACCTCCTGAATATGAATTCTATAATGCTAATTTCTGCATGAAATGAATTAATAAAATCACAGAGCTTTTCTCACTATCTGTCAAATCTATCTCAATGCACTGAGTATTTGATTGCTTCCTGGTTTATGGTGTATTTTGAGCCAGACATAACTAATTCAGCAGTCTCCAACTAGATCACTGAATTATTGTTTTGACTTGAAAAGAAATGCAATTAGATTAGTTCAATTAAATCATTCAGTGCAATCTGTGGTAACTCTTTATTTTGGTGGACACTTTTGAACATTCTCTTGACACTTAAGTATCAACGTTTTGTGATAGTCTCCCAACAGACAATCTACTTACTTTATAGGTAACTCTGCAAATACACGTGAACTTATTCTAACCCCAACCCTAACAGTCCACTAATACTCTGCTAACACTCTAATGAGACTTAGTACATATAGGTGCAACATTACTTACAGTCAACAGAAAGGGACCATCAAAATAAAGTGAAACTCAATCAGGGAACTGATTTAAAGTTCACTGCAATCAATCAATAAGAATTAATCAAGGTTCTTCTAATTCTATACATAGTATCTTAATGATATCTAGACTTTAAAAGTATAAAAGCTAAATAAAATAATAATAAATAAAAAAATCGGTAACACTTTAGAATAGCGGATGGTTATAAGTCATTTATAAGAGATTAGTTAATGATGAAATGTTCATCTACAAA
>JAUCNO010000500.1:9232867-9251626 GCA_032353835.1 Enteromius viviparus | reverse complement strand
GGGTAGGTTTAGGTGTAGGGTCAGTGTAGGGCAATACCACATACAGTCTGTACAGTAGAAACACCATTACGCCTATGAAGAGTCCCCACGAAGATGGCAAACCAGACATGTGTGTGTGTGTGTGTGTGTGTGTGTGTGTGTGAATGTGTGTGTATACTATGTGCTAAGTTTATTTTCTCTCGGTGCTAATGTAAATTCCTCATGAACACCTTCCATCACACACTCAATGATCCACAACGCAAGTCTCCACAAGAGACTGCTTCATCACACATCTTACACACACACAAAATACATACTTCTTAGACCATTTCACCTCAGGAACAACATACATACACATACACAGCTATAAACGCTCTCAAATCGGAGTCACATTTATTTCACTGCAGTCTCTTAATCAGTATCTTTGTCTTGTTTTCCAGTACAAATCATTGCAACAAGACACTTTTTAAATAATAAAAAAACTGTCAAGTATGATATGATAAACGAATAAAAAAATATTCTCCTAAACTAATGTCTTAATATTTAAAAATTCACTTCTTGCGTAGTTTTAATTATTTGACTGTTACTGTATTTGGACAAAGAAAGGGATTCGAACTTGGGAAATTAGTGGGAATTCACATCAATGACATTTTAAATATTTCATTACATAATTTCTTTGCAAATAAATGACTATAAACTGAAACAAGGACTGCCAAATAGGTCTCAAAGAGTTTTTGTGTTTTTCTTGTGTTTTTAATATAAACCTCATTTATTCTGTTAGATTTAGCTGAAAACCAAAGGAGAAATCTTTTTAACTGTGGGGAAAAAAATCTACATATAGTATATGAAAAACATCAGAATTTGGTTTCTTTTGAAAATGTATTAAGAATAATTATATATTTTACTGAATAATAATGATTAAAAATTATTTATGCTGTCAAATAAAACTTTTTAAATATACTGTATCTTTGCATATTAATAAATTAAAGATGCACATTAGTACCTATCCAAAACACGCATATTAGTACCTAAATTGTACATTTAAGTTCTTATAGTGACAGCTTTTGCACTTTTTTTAGTTTATTTGTGTGCCTTTGACACCACATCTCCGCAGACAGACGTGTTAACAAGGAGCTTGCGCGTCGTGTGTGGCCTGTGTGTGACCTCTGTCAGTGTGTGTATCAGCCTATACATGACCCAAATTTAATTTACACCTGATGCAACAGTTCCCACGTTACCTGTTGCTCTTCCTCTCTTTTTCAAAGAAACATCTGCATTGTACACGCAAGTGTGATTCAATGCATTAAAGATAAAGTGAGTTGTGCATTCCTGTAGTGGGAGTTTGACCAGCCCTGCTCTATCACACTAAAACAACAGACCACATACACCAGCTTTATTACTAGCCACAAATCACACAGCCCACTCTCTCATTCGCCTTGCCCCTTTGCCCCTTCTTATCGCAATGCCTCATTCGCTCTCCCACTCTTTCACAGTTCTCTAGGAACCTGGTAATATCTAACGACCCAGGATTTTTGTTCGCAACACTCCTAAGATTATAACCCAGAGCCCTTTGGAGGTTTTGTTGAGTACATGACAAATTACTAAAGCAACAAATTGTTGGGAAATTAAGGAAAAGGAAGAGGAATTAACTACCTTTTTGAAATGCCAGTACAATACAGAAAGGGAAAGAAATAAAAATAGACTTCATTCAAGGTATATCAACTGGAGGGGAAAAAAATCCCTATATTTTATGCAATTTAGCTTCTTGTGTAATTCTTGTGTATTCTCAAGTATTTAAACATACATGTGTTTGTCTATGTCCAGTGCCAACAGAACGGGATGTTTGATTGACTCTGAGGTTTGTCCATAAAGAGCCACATGTTTGGGTCCTTTATAAAGCATAATGACAGATTGTGAGGCATGTGCTGCATTGTTACCACATACATCGTGTCATTATAGCAGATCTGAGCACTGTGGTGGAAGATATTTACAATCAGGCAGTTTTTAGATGCCCTCAACCAAACTTAGAGTTTAACTACCCAGACCCAGCACGGCTAGAGTAGCTAATTTAATCTAGAGAGGAGAGGGATGCTTAAAATACACACGTACAGAACACATCAGAGAAACTTAACACACTTCAGTTCCTCGAGCTGGTTTAAAAAAAGGCAGTGTCAGCAATATTTTAAAACTCAATGCTCACAAACAAACATGTTAAAAACATGAAACATGGCTCTTTAGGAGTGCGTGCGTCTGTTTGTGTGGGTGGGTGCTCAACGCAGTATGTTCAAGTGAAGAAACAGCGAGACAGTGCTGACACCACATGGTGAGCTCTGAGGTCAAAGGTTAAAGGTCAGGGCGTGAGTGGTGGGTTGCTCTGTTAGGAACATGTATTTACATGAAGGAGTAACCTGACAGAGTTTCCTCAGGTCAGAAAAATGACATAACAGCAGTCAAGACTGGTCCATATATTTTTTTCTCTCCTTTAAAAGGGTTTAGTACTAAGGTTAAAACTTATTTGTGGATTATGGTCATTTACTATTTCTGAAAACACTGATCACAGCCTTGTTCTCGTATATAATGCTGCTTTTTAAAAACTGGCTCATAACTCTTCAGAGACGACTGAGAGCTATAACATTGCAGTACATTGTCTGAAAAAGAAAGTGTCCTTAGATGAACAATTGACGCAAGTAAAGAACCTTTATTTTAAAAGTTTAGATGAAGAAGACACCATAAATTATGCTCATTCCAAATATTCCTGCAGTATGACAAAAAGTTGCTTTGTCAGGCCAGCTTCTGAATGTTTTAAGACCCTCCAGAAATAAGCCTGGCAACATCTAAAATATTTTTTAACGCAGAAATATCTTTGTGAAATTCTTAAATTTGTTTATACAAGAATTATGTGTTTATGGTCACTGTGCCCATATTTCAAACATACTAGGGTTTGATCATCCAAAAAAATGTTTTGTCATTAATTACTCCAATATTGTTCCAAACAAATAAGACCTTTATTCATCATTAAAACACAGGATTTTAAAAATGAAATCAAAGAGCATTTTTGACCCACGTTTAAGGCCTAGAAAGGTAAAACATGAATTAACAATATTAATTTGTACTGCACAGGGCCGTGCAGAGACATTTAACAAAGCGGGTGCTCAAAGTTATAACAAGAAGACAAGTAGTAGGCTAAATAATAGCTACTCAACTTCAAATCCAATCTAATATGTAACACTGACAAACACTTACCTTATGGCAATAGCAACAAGTAACTCCCCTACATGACGGTCTCTATGACGGTAACTCTACACTTTTATATAAAAGGGCTGCAAATGAACCAAACCCCCTCAATCTAATTGAACATAAACACACATAACATCACTAATACAAAAATGAAACTCTCTTGCTTAAATGACACATAAATAAGGAAACGCTAAAGAAATACTCATGATGCACCGGGTGCAGAAGTCCGTAGGGGCTGGACACGAGCATGCTGTGCCCTCACTAGCGAGAATTGGTTAATGGCAGTCATGTGAATGATGTGAGCCAGATCCGTTTATTTAGAAAAATTGAGCTTAATAGTTACATGTTATAGTTGTGGGGCAAAGACAGGGCTCCATACACACATACACATAAAAAAAAAAACTTGAGGCATCCAGGAGGAAATTGTTCCAAATGGCTTCCACTATCAATAAATGCTGTTCTCTTGAACTTGCTGTCTAATCCTAAAAAGTATCATTTTATCCGGAAAAATATTAATCAACTGTTTTCAACACAAATGGTGTAAGAAGGATATGACACTGAAGAGTTCCATGATGCACATAATTAAATCATTATTATTCTTGTATATTTTCTTATATTTTTATAAGTTCAGAATTTGTAAACACAGGATATGTGTTGTGCTTGTTTTTATCTTACAACACCCACAACAATAAACATTTGTAAATATCAAGATAGCATGAAATGCTTTAATATATACTATAAAATAAAGGAATTTAACTTCAAAAAGAAAACCAAGAAAAATAAGAGATATTAAAGAACGTGAGTAACTGAACAGCTGACAGCAAGCAATGATTTCTACTTTTTCCATACTATGGAAGTCAACATTTCCCATCAATTTTATTATCTTCGATATATCTTCTTTTATGCAAAACAGATCAAAAGAAGCTCATACTGGTTTAGAAATAACAACAAGGTCAGTAAATGATGACAGAGTTTTTAGTTTTGAAGGAGCTCTCCCTTTAAATAGCATATAGTCTTCTTATTCACTTTTTTTTCAGACTTAAATTCTTATTGTTCACTTTCTCTCAGAACACTCTGTTTGCTCTATCTGTCATCAGGCCCACCTCCTACCACACGTTCACAGAAAGGAAAACAGTGTCTCCCTCCATCTCTTCATATGTCTCTCCTGCCATTCCTTCATCCATCTCAGAAACTCTGGACTAGTCAAAATAATGCTATCGCTAAGGAAAACACTGCCATGAGGAGGTGCCACAGCAACGGGCGATGACAGCGTCTGCTCGCACATTCCACCCGGGAGCTATCAAGAGGGACCATCTTCACACACACTTCATACATACATGGTCAAGCATCACTAAGACTAAAGTACACAGTCAGTACCGCTTCAGTAACTCCCTTCCGAGACAAAAATCATAGAAAATCAATCAAAAAATGGAAATTTCAAATGTGAACATCACAAACAAACTATATACCTGAAAGTTATTGTTTATGTGTGTACTGTAGAAGTTCAGGAACGTTGAATAATGGAAATGAATAAACAATGATAATTCTGATCTGTCACAGGATTGGTATAGTCTAAAAGGATTCAGTCACCCCAATAACCTCAAAACAAACAAAATCAGACCTTGCTCAGCAAACGGTCAAGGTGTTATCCAACAATCACGGTTTATATTTCAGACAAGCAAAATAAGAATCTGAAGTGTATACTTGCGCATACAAGTGTATACTTGCGCAGCTAGGTAATTTTTTTGCTAACTACTCACCACCTAAACAGTTCTAGTTGCCAAAGCGTTTATGGTTTATCCTGGTCAACAACGTCACCATGCAACTACAAATCAGGCACAGCTTTTTTGTATTGTGCAAAAACATAGCACCAACTGTAAGATCTCACAATGAGACTATTTCTGACCTGCAGCACTATAATATACTCAAAGTGCACATAACTTTTATCACTTCTAAAGTTCTATTTGTTCAGTGTGAAACAGAATATAGGCTATTTATTTATTATATTATTATTGACAGTTATATTTGTTGTAAGTTAAGAATTATGAGCATTCTTTATTCAACAATTTACATAATACACATAGCAAATTATTTCTTTAATTAATAAAAATAGCAATAACAATCACTATATATAATATATAGCCATATACAGTGATTTTTTTATCTTATGGAGATCACAAAAACACATTAATGCATTATTATTGTTGTTAAATGAACACATACTTGTGTGAAAAATCTTGATTGCATTGATAAGATCTCTCAACTTAAACTATTTGGCTAAAATGGAAATCAAAATGTTCTACACTCTGCAGCATGTTCTGCCTCTTTCAGAGAATGGCTAAATGAAAACCACTTCAAAGAACAGCCAAAATTAAGTAACGCCTGGAGTTTGTTAAAAGCTAATTGAAAAAACCTAAAAAGCTTTAAAAGAAAACTTTGCAGTCTGCTGAGTCTAAAGTTCAGCCCTACATCCTGAAAACAAAGCACTATGTTAGACATACACAAAATACAGATATCCAGGAAACACCATCGCTACTGTCAGACATGAAGCTCTGGAATTACTCTACCCGAAGTTTGTCCTCAAGAACAACGTTTCGGGAGTTAACTACTGAAGGTACAAAATATTCCAGTTTCATTTAAGATTCAAATCCCCAGAATGGATGGCCTTCATAAAAAGCTTAATTTTATATTCTTAGAAACCTTTTCTGTGATATAATTTTGCTGGAAGGTCCAAACAGTGGCAAAGTCTAAACCTCCTGGCAAAAGCAAGCAGGTTTTGGGCACCCAAGGTAAAACTTACCAAAAAAAAAAAAATTTAAAATACAGTGACGATGTTCTCAGGCTGCATGCTTTACAGGTCACAACAATGTATCATTATAATATAACAGATCTGAACAACTTGTCATCAATAATGATTGTCCTTTAGAGAGGCTGGACAGGCAATAGGTGAAGAGGACTGCCAGGGATTGATACACCATGCAAGGAGGTATTTCCCTCGGTGCATTGCAAGGGAAAACATTCAATGCGATGTTGATGAGAACCTGTGGCATAATCGGCAAGAACAAATTGAATAAATGTGAAAGATCAAATATATATACTTTTTTTTTTTTTGGTATTTCCACCCATAAGTTTTTTCAGTATCCATTTAAGATTGTAAAGTATATTGCATATTGATTGTTGTATTTTGTTATCTATCGTGTAATGATTGATTGAATGATTGAAAGGATAAATTAACGTAAGCACAAGTTGTGGTGTTTGATGGAAATATTTGCTTATGTTGCATGCTTTTAATGTTTTGTGAGATTTAGAGCATTTTGCTAACAAAATGATTTATTTTGGCCATTGAGCTTCAGTTTTATCCTGTGTGTTAACTGTTTTGAAAATGTGATGTCAGAGTGGGCAAATGTGTTTAAGCATTTGAGAAAAACTGTTATATAAAAATGTAGGTTATATTTTACAAAAAGGTAACAATTTTGAAACATCTTTTATCTCAGTGTTCCTTTTAATGTTGCATAAGGGTTAATTATTATTATTAATAACTACAGTAAACTTATTCATGTTTTTTCTTTAAAACTGCTGTTAAATAAAGTTTTTTTAAAGTGTGGTATTGTGTGGAAATAATTTTACAATTACAAATACAACCTCTGCAAATTTCTCCAGACTACTAGAAGCAGAACAGCCGAAAGCATTAAATATCCACCACAATACTTCATTATGTGTCAGGTGCTTTTCCTTGCATGCCTTTCTGACACCAAAAATCATGTAATTATACTGTATACTGTATGGGCAAAAAGGTCATTTTTGGTCTCATCTGACCACAAGACACAATTCCAGTTGAAACATAACTCCTGGCAATGTTCAGGCGCTGCAGTTTGTGGTCTGTGCTCTGTAACGGCTTCGTTTGTGCATCCTTTCCTAAGCGCTTGTTGACAATGACGTGTCATCTAACAGCTGATTTTCAAGAGTGGAATTCTGAGCCTATGACCCCTGGATTCCTCTACGCCTCTCTCATTCTGCTCCTCGCTCAGTGTGGGGGGCCAAAACCCTTACGCATAATTTTCTGGCAAATCTGCAGTTGTTCCAGACTTCTGAAACGTTTTGATTTTAGCCTTTGTGCTTAGCGGTATTTTCAACTGTTTATGTATTCTTTTATATCTGTTACCTGATCTGAGCTGTTCAACAATCATCTGTCACTTTTCTGCTGAAAGCTCTGCGGTTTTACCCATGATGATGGACAAAGGTATTTTACATGCATGCAAACTCATATTTATACCCTAGGGAAACCAGAATTGGAGTAAGGCAGCAATACAGTTCTTGGAAACGGAGACCAACTGTACAGAATAGGATTTCATAACAGCCGCCACTTTGTTTGGCTTTAAATATTCTTAGAGAGTGCCAAATCTGAAACCTATGTTTTGGATATGCAAAAAGGACTTGGAGTGTATTGTATTTATTTTAGGTATTTAAGGCTACAAACATGTCCAAGGCAAAATGTGACTCATTGGTTTGCATTGACACAATTAAGGACCCCAATGAAATTTAGCATTGATTTAATTAATTACTCAACCGGGTCTCATAAAAATAGCATGCACTTGTTTGTGCAACATCATTTTTACGTACCTGTAACTCTGTAAATTTGTGTGAAACAGAATAAAAGGTGTATACAGTAGGTTTTACTGCCACTAGTATTAATTTCTTTTGAAAACTGCAGTGATATGTAGTTATTGGTACGTATTTAATGTCTTGCAGTACACCCAGGTACATTTATGCCATGAAACCAGGTAGGATTTACTTCATAAAGGCTGGTCAGGCACCCGAAGGACTCTTGAAATGCAAAGAGCTTATCCTTCTCTTTTCCTCTGTTTGCGTTCAGGCTTTTGGGGACGCCATGGTTCTCCCTGTCACTTCATCCTCCATCAGCGGAGGTTGTGGCTTTGCACTTCTCTCTCTCCTCATCACTCTCTCTGCATAAAGAGCTCCAGATGGAGCAGCCCAGCAGCAGCTGCTAATTGAATGGCACATAAAACAATTTTGCCATTGTCTCAGGAAGTAACCAAATCAACAGCACATTTATGACCACTGATGACCAGTTAAACATACAGAGAGCCAGAGAGAGAGAGAGAGAGAGAGTAACTAATTAGTTGGGCTTACAAAAACACTCATGATATCCTGGAGAGAGAGCAAGGGGTTGGTATTTTGTCTGTGGTTGTGGTAGGTAGGAGGTTTTACTCCAGACTTAATGAGGCTGAGATAGGGAGGTTATGACTGGAGAGAAATGTAATGGCTGCCTGTTTGGAAGCACCTGGATTAACACTACAATAATGTCCTGAGGTTTATTAGCTGAAGCATAACACATAAAAGTCCATATGGATATTCAAGAGTATAGCACACATGGACATAAACCACATGCACTCAACAATAAACACATACAGATTTACATTTTGCAACTCCCATTGAACTTCCATAAACACAGGCAAAGGTCAAGCATACTGCTTTAATATTTGATCAAAGTAAATCTATTTCACGTTTTTAAAAGTAAAAAAAATGTTAAACAGAAAACCATATTTATGTGGTCAATTACATGTGCACGCTCTTGCCCTTTGGCACTGGGTTTTAGAGTGGCATGTGTGTATATAATGATTGTCGTTGCCTGACCATTCACAAACTTAGTTAAATAACCGTTGGTAGAGCAGCTGATTAAAGGGAGTAACAATCTGTTTCTGATTGGAAACTCTAGCAGTATAATACAAATCAAGAGGGGTTAAGATGTTATTAACAGATAAAGATATTCCTTGAGCATTTTGTACTTACTTTGAGTTTAGAGAGAATAAGCTGATGGACGTTCAAATAATGCTGTTCTTTTAAACTTCCTACTGCACTTAGATGGAAAAAAGCATCCACGATCTTCCAAAAAAATATTACACATGATATAAAATAGCACATGATATGTTCCTCATACTGTACTGTCACCCACACAAATACTATGGCTGCCTAGGATTTAGATAATATTCAATTAATTGCATAACATTTTAATTTTATTGCATAACATTTATTGCATAATTTTATTGCATAACATTTTATTTAAATTTGTCTTAAAACTTAAAATTAAAGTTGCCTATGGAGAAATACAGAAAGAGATTATTTGTGAAATAAATGAAATTACTGTACATTTTCCAACCTTACACTATTGTACAAAAATGTTTTTTAAAAGATATTAAATATCTGAATTCAGCTGTAATGCACAAAATTAATAAAATGTGTCAATAAAGACAACAAAAATGTGTCAATAAAGACAACAAAAACTTTCTTAAACTGCTTCTAAAGATTTATCTTAAATGCTTTTCTTTTGAATGTTTTATTTATCAAAGAATCCTGTAAGGAAAAGCAATGATCATGATTTCTACAAAACAAATAAAAATTATAGTAATAAAAGTTTTGTGAGCAACAAAGTAGCACATCAGAATGATTTATGAAGGATTGCTGGAGTGACATGTGACATGTCTGGAGTAATAAATAATAAATTACGTTTTAAAATACATTCAAATTCAAAACTCTTCTTTTAAACTGCAATAATATTTCACAATAGTGTTTCTTTTACAATATTGTGGTGAAACTTTTTCATTAAAAAAAATAAAAAATACCCCAAGCTTTTAAAGTGCAACGTGTGGGTATTTTGTACTGTATATAGGAGAGGACGTCCGAGGGGAAAGTGTGCTGGAGGCCAAAGAGGACCCACTGCCCCCCACACTACAACCTTATCATGAAACTATAACTATTTAACTATTGACTCATTTATTACACGCACAAAATCAACAGCTCAGTATCACAGCACATACACACACCAGACCATATACTCCCATCCTTTCTTTCTGTCTTTTTCAAACTTTCTCTCACAAACTTCATCTTCCCCCTTTCTCTTCCCCTCTCCATCTGTCTGCAGGGAAGACATCTCTATCTTCCTCTGATAAGTGGAGAGGGAAGCAGTGGCGATAATTTATGACATCATGAGACATGAGAACATTCTCTTAGACAGTTGTCCCTATGGCAACGTGCCAAATGTGGGCGGGGCCTTAGGGAATACTATACGGGAACTCTGAGTAAAACACTTGCGAAAGATAATTTGGATCGAGTAGGAAGAAATTTTGGGAAAAATAGCAGGAGCCGTGTGATAGAGTGATAAGATGGAGGAATAAGCTGACGCCTTCATTCCTTCATTAATCAAATTTATGGCATTTCATTTGCTGATAGCAGCGGTCCCTCCTACCTTTTCAGACTTCGTTACGCAGAAAATATGGGATGGCGGACCTTTGTAGTGTAAGCGTTATGTCCACAGCCAGGCCGGAGGTTATTTATTGGCCGACGGAGGAGAGGAAAGGGGGAGAGCGAGAGCGAGGGATGAGGAAAGAGAGGAATGAGTGAGTGTGTGATCGGCTGCGGCCTTATTAGTGTGATTTACAACAGAGCCGCATTAGTTCAGCTTCATAAGAGCCCTAACCCACAAACATACACACACTTACACACACACAGACACAGACAATTACATACATGAAAAACATCATTATCCACTGTAAGTCTGAGTCCAACTGTGTGGAATTCATTATTTTACTGTTTTAAGGCTAATTAAATTAAGCAAGAAGATGTCACACACACACACACACACACTTTCAGAGGAAGGCAAATCTTGAGAAATGTTTCTCATGAACCTTAATGACACAGCATGTTTTAATCTTACTCTCTGAAGGGGGAAACATGGCACAGTATATGACATTTTCACACATGCAGTCACTCTGTGAGTACTTTGGGCAGAGTAAATATGGCCGTTTGTGGGTTTGTGTGAAAGAAAAAGCCAAAGGATGAATGGAAAGACAGTGACAGAGAAAGAAAGAGGGAAAAGTGTGTGTGAGCTGTTTTCATGCTCATGTTCTAGAAGGCATCAGGCTCTAATAAAGAGCTCGGAGTGAGCGGTTGGTGTTTAACATCTGTGAAAGCTATCAAGAAACAAAGAGGTGGTCTTTTACTCTCACTCGCTTGCTTGCTCTCTCTCTCTCTCTCTCTCTCTCTCGCTCTATTTTATTTAATTTTTCAGCTCATATTGGCTTCTTACTTGCCAAAGCATTTACAGACTGTGAAAAGCATGAAGAAAATGAGCAAAAGCAAGAAAAATGAAATGACCTCCACAAACCACTCAATTAGATCATTGCTGTTATAAAGTACATTTTCATGTCTCCATTATATGTGATCTAGTACAGGGGTTTTCAAACTTTTTAATGCCATGGACTCCCAAATAAAAAAAACACTCTCTAAAAAAACTTTTTTTTTCTTGGAAAATAAATTAATACTTCTATTCAGCAAGGTGGCATTACATTAATTAAAAGTAGCAGTAAAGACATTTATAATGTTACAAAAATTCTATTATTTCCAATAAATACCGTTCTTTTGAACTTTTTATTAAACAAAGAATTCTAATAAAATATGCATCACAGTTAAAAAAAAAATATTAAGCAGCACAAATGTTTTGAACATTAATAATGAACACCAAATCAGCATATTAAAATAATTAAAATGAATGACACTAAAGACTGGAGTTATAGCTGCTGAAAATTCTCCTGACAGCTCAGGAATGAATTACATTTTAAATAATAAAAAACTGTTGCTTTAAATTAATATTATTATTAATATGTTTTTTTTTTATCAAAAATGTGTATGCATGCATGTTTGACAGCATGTTTGTGTATTAAACATAACATCTTGGTTACATATGTAATCCTCGTTCTCTGATGGAAGTAACGGAGACATTATGTTGTGACGACAGACTGGGGTCTTGCCTAGAGCCCTGATTCACTCTGCTTAAGAGAAAACGGCAATGAAAATTGGTAAGTGGTTAAAAAATCCTGAGCCTCTCCCCTTCATCCATCTATAAAAGGCGACAGGTCCGCAAGTGGGGCTGCAACCTCTTGTATTTGTTGTACAGTCTGTCAGGACAATATGGAAGCGGATCTTCTGAAAAGGGCACGATGGAGACCACATCCTACCATCGGGAGGTGACATGTGGGACCCTAGTACAGACTGACCCGAAGTGGTCATATGTTCCCATACGATCTTGTCTCTGAGGCAGGTCTCATCCAGGGAAGGAGAGGAAAAACTGGCAGTAGGGATGGACAGAGTACTCTGTCAAGGAAAGACATGGGTTTACCAAGGGAAACCTTACCATGGAGGATGCACATGGATGCACATGGATACTGAGTCTGGCATCAGCTGCTCCACCCAGTCTGACTGAAGAGCATGCTGGAGGAATCTCTACCAGGATTCGACCCCTGGGGAACTCACTGGAAGAGTAAACAGCGCTTGCATCCCCTGTGAGGAGAAATGGTGCAGCAAGAGTGACACTGGTCAGTTCTTTCCACCAATTACCTGTTACCCAACACACGGGAAGAAACTGGCTCAATGCAAAGATTGTAGTATCTCGTGAAGGTGAGCGGTGTTGCCCAGCCAATGCAAAGAAGTAGGCCACGCTCCGAGTGGAGTGGGCTCTCACCCCTAGGGGGCATGACTCACCTTGGGCCTGGTAAGCCAAGGTGTTGGCATCCACAATCCAGTGGGCCAACCTCTGCTTGGAGACAGCCTTACCTTTCTGCTGTGGCAGGCAAAGAGCTGCTCAGAGCTTTTGAAGCTCTGGGTGCGGTCCACGTATATGCATAATGCTCTTACGGGACACGGCAATGCCAAGGCTGGATCTGCTTCTTCCGGGGGCAGTGCTTGCAGGTTTACCACCTGATCGCCAAACGGCATGGAGGGAACCTTGGGCATATATCTACGCCAGGGTCTCAGGACAACATGATTGTAGGCCGGCCTAAACACAAGGATCACCAAAAATGCCTTCAGACAGGAATTTCAGCTTGACTGACTCTAGTGGCTAAAGTAGTCCTGTCTGAAGTCCAGCAATGACAACAGAGAGGTCCCAGGAGGGCATTAGGGGTATTCCAGAAGAATTCAACCTTCTGTTACCCCTCAAGAACTTTACAACAAAGTTATGCTTTCTCAAAGACCAGCCGTCTACTGCATTGTGATGTGCTGCAACGGCAGCCACCTACACTTTCAAAGTGGTGGGCAACATCATACACTCCAATCTTTCCTGCAGAAAGGAAACCACAACTCCTATCATGCATCTTAAAAGTCTTCTCGGTGAGAAGAACACCAGCTTGTGAACAGACTCCACTTCAAAATATAATCTTGCCTCATAGAGGGAGCTCCAGCTTGAGCGATCATGTCTACCACTGCTTATGGCTAGCCACTCAAGTCTGCCTTGTTCAGTCCAGGAGCCGCATGAGGAGCTTCCATATATCTGGACACAGGTGCCATATGGTGCCGAGCCCCTGACAGAGGAGGTCCTCTCTCAGAGGAATGCGCCAGCAAGGGGCTGTTGCGAGGCGCATGAGTTCTGAAAACCAGGTCCGGGTGGGCCAGTAAGGCGCAACCAGCAAGACCTGTACATCATCCTCCCTGACCTTGCACAGGTTCTGTACAAGCAGATTCACTGGGGGAAACACATACTGGTGTAGACCCCAAGGCCAGCTGTGCACCAGTGCATCCGTACAAAGAGGAGCATCGGTCAGGGAAAAATACAGCCGGGAGTGGGACGACTCGTGAGAGACAAACAGATCTACCTGAACTTCTCCCATCGTGGGACTTGGGAGTGTAGCCAGTGCTAAAGTAGTCTCATATGAAGCAATCTGAGCGGCGTGACTGCGGCTGTGGATGCCATATGCCCCAGGAGCCTCTGAAACTGTTTCAGTGGAACCATTATTTTGCCTCTGAAGGAACTTCAGTTCAGCACTGACTGTGCATGCTCCTCTGAGAGACAAGAGATTATCTGCACAGGGAAGAGCTTGCTCTTTTCCCAGTTGCCCTGAAGCTTCCTTGCCCTGGTGTACTGAAAAACCAGGTCCCTGTGATCTTACAACTTCTCTTGTGACTGGGCCAAAATGAGCCAGTCATCAAGATAGTTGAGGATTCTGACGCCTCATCTTTCTTCACAGCTGAGGAAAGCCCGTCACCCAATGCAGTGAGCGACATTTGATCTTACCGCGACCCAGATGCCTGACAGGACAGCTACTGGGGGAGGGGTGATGGTCCACGGGGCTTGAACTGGTGTAGTGGCACTCACAGTCACCCTCAGATCCCCCAGAGTGCCGGCCGGTGGTCCTCTGCCAGTGGCAGCAAACCTGGGCCGGGAGGCAGCAAAGGGTGCCTGCTCGTCCCGAGGGACGGCAAGGTGTGATCGCAGCGCTGCCAGGGGCATGGACTCGCAATGAGGACATCCGCCCTCCAGGAAGGCGTCTTCAGCATGCTGAAGACCCAGACAGTGAAGACAACTTCCAATACACTTCTGCTTCAGCTTCCTTTTCATTGCAGCACTTCAAAGCAGCAGGCATAAACTCGGGGGACCAAAGCAAAATCTGATGAGTGGTTGCACCTGTTGCCTCTTTATACCTGGATAAAGGGGAGTGGCTCAGGATTGTTTAACCACTTGCCAATTTTCACTGGCATTTTCTTTTAAGCAGAGCGAATCAGGACTCTAGGCAAGACCCCAGTCTGTCATCAAGACATAACTTGTAGTGACTGACAGACAAGGAATTACACATGTTGCTACTAAATTAAAAGTGTATACAGTTCTATTAGATGTAAAAGCCTGAAGAGAAACACAAAACTAGGACTTTCAAGAAAATATTTGAATTGATTGAACAGTAAATGAAAATTGTCCATGTCAACAACATTGATATTTTTCATAAACATGAGGATCAGAATTGTCATTTTTAGGAAAACCATTCCATATTCCTTCTCCCTGTCACACACAGACAATTCTGCTTCTTCCCCCGTCACTCTGAACCCTCTTGAGTCTTTCAGCAAGAATCTCAAATATCACACACACTCATGTGTTTGACTGTGAGGTCAACAACCACATTAGCACACACACACACCACTGCAAGTGACATCAGACATAAAGAGCAGCGTATCATCTTTGCTCCATGAAAGCGGCACTCATGCTATCAGCCCTGGCACTCTGACTCGTCTATATACGATAACTCTATGCTTGAATGTCTCCAGACAGCCCTGAAACACATGTATGTCACTCCTATTTTATCTGTGTGTGATGGGATGCTAGGAGATGTCACCCATTATCACATACACACAAAACAAGTCCATATCATTGCACTGCTGGTTTCAGTCAACTAACACACATTCAGAAGAATCCAGCTAAGTGTTAAATAGATCATCATTTTCTACAGAACGTTCCTCAATGTTAAAGTTACCAGGATCTGGTTGACTCACTAATACTGCATGTTTAGGTTTATGAATATGTTAGCTAAATGTTCTATTCTTGTTAAGATATTTAGTGGGTTATTTGTAGGTCAACTGCTCCATATTGTTCCCACATAGGATTTTAAGGGAAAACCACAGTGTTTGCATAAGTGTGTATTCTCTCTCTCTCTCTTCTTCCCTTTCTGCATATCTGACATGGTTCTTTCAGTCTCCTACAGACAAGCAGAGAGATTTCATTGAAGCAGAGACAGAGGGGAATGAATAAGTGATTAAATGGGGCGCCTGAGAAGCTCAAACTGTATATTTTGTGCAGAAGTTATCCTTATCGTTAATGTGAATAACTGTAGCTCTCTTAAGTTATCTATTTGTAAACACACATACTTAACCAGCAAAGCAACACAAATGTGACCCTGGTATAGTATTTGTCTGTACTGTAAAATAATAAAAATGGATCTTTGAAGATAAAGCAACTTGGTGGACTGAAAATTCTACATCTGAAGGTCATGAACAGTAATCTTACATACTTTTATTGATGTTCTCAAGTATTTAGAATCTTTAAGAAACAGTTAAAGTTCAAGAACATTTGCAAAATCAGACAATCTAAACCTTCATGACTTGTTGTGTGTTAAATGAAAATGAGTTCACTTGAAATTAAAGTTCTCTTAGTTACTCACCCTCATTTTAAACCCTTAACTTTATTTTTCATACAACTAATGTAAATGGGGATAAATGCTGGCATGAAGCACCATTTGAATCTCTTGAACCAATCTTTTGAAGCCATACAAAAATGGCTAAGATTAATATTCACTGGAAGTCATACTCTCCACAGTAGCTCTCATTTGTGCTCACACATTCAAACACACCAGACTCATTGGAAAAAAAAAACATGGCTCTGATGCATAGGTTGCTTTTTGCATGTTTCGCAACACTTATGATATCATATTTTATTTTTTTATAAGTTTTATTACATTGGTGGTTGTATGTATAGAGGCAGTTTGTCTGGTGAGAGTTGTTAAAAGGTTATGCTCTATCGTGTTTGAAAATAGCCTACTGCCATCACTAAACCCTACATGATATGTGAGATAATTCGTTTCAGGTTTTATTATATTTGTACCGAGTGCTCCACATCACAAGTACAAGAGGGACTACTGAGCAAGTTTAGGGCATAAAAAAAATTTATATGGAGCTGCTTGTGTATAACATTCTGCTACTAATTGTGTAAAAAGTAGCCTTTATTAATCAAAAATTTACTTTTGTGTTAAAGGGAATAAATGTTGTCACAGTTTTACTGCCAGTATTCATTCAACTGGAAAATGCATTAAATATGTAAGGTAAGTTGTTGTTTTTTTAAGTTTTGCAAAAAGATATGACTTTTATTTTTATTAAACTTTTTGATCAATTTTTATTCCCTTTCACACAAAAGTATGATTTACACATACATTTTGATTAGGCTCATTTTCACACAATTAGTTGCACAATGTTATGTTATGACTTCAAAAGAATTTTAACATCTCGCATGATTTGAAAATGGATACTTTTGCAGCAAAGGGTGCCTGCTCGTCCCGAAGGACAGCGAGGTCGGATCGCAGCACTGCCAGGTGCATGGCCTCACAATGAAGACCCAGACAGTGAAGACAACCTCCAATACACTTCTGCTTCAGCTTCCTTTTCATTGCAGCACTTCAAAGCAGCAGGCATAAACTCGGGGGACCAAAGCAAAATCTGATGGGTGGTTGCACCTGTCGCCTCTTTATACCTGGATAATCAGGATTGTTTAACCACTTGCCAATTTTCATTGGCATTTTCCTTTTAAGCAGAGCGAATCAGGACTCTAGGCAAGACCCCAGTCTGTCATCACGACATAACAGTTCGAACCCTGTGAAACTACAGTTCAACAAAACAGCTCAAACCATCATAAGTAAGTTAAAATAGCATGGCTGCACCAGCAAATACATTTTACATTTGTTAACACCACCGGGTGGGTTTAGGTTTGGGCTTGATGAAGGGATGTATTTCCAACATGACAGAGCAACATTCACTGGATATTTGAATTCTGAATGGCTGCAATATGTACCTGCATCAACATAATAAAAGTGTGCCACGGTCAGGCATCTATTAAACATGT
Source organism: Enteromius viviparus (assembly GCA_032353835.1). Lineage (NCBI taxonomy): Eukaryota > Metazoa > Chordata > Actinopteri > Cypriniformes > Cyprinidae > Enteromius > Enteromius viviparus. The sequence continues at coordinate 9,233,964 of JAUCNO010000500.1, read as the reverse complement.
TTTCTAGTGCAAATGTATGTTGAGGCACCTATTTCCAATGAGCCTGTGTTGCAAAAATCTGTGAAAAGGAATAAACGTTGTTTGAGTTTACTGACACTAGTATTAATTTCAGCTGGAAACCAAAGTAAATTAGCTATGTTTGTTGATCATGCCGAATTCTTAACTGCATTTCCATGATAAATTAGAAAACCTGGAGGTGTAAATAATCTTGAACTATGGTGAAAGAACATCATGCTTAAAAACAAGTTAAAAAAAATACATGATGAGTAACTCTATGACTTGGCTGTTTCCTTGATTCTTTGTTCTGTTCTTCTGATTTTGCGACACTCTGTCTGAGGGATTGCAGTCTGACATATATGATTGGATTACTTCTAAAACAGTAGAAAGGATTTTTATATGTAAATGTTCTCCATCAATACACACACACACACACACACACAGAGGCATGCACACACATTCCTGTTTTGGAACTGTGAAAAGCCTGCATTTCCCTTTTTAAGATTTTAATTGCATCCGCAGGGAAAAGACTTCTTTTGACACGTTAGCGTTTCTATTCTAAACCAGAGAGAGGTGGCATTTGTTAATGGCACAATGCCTGTGTTACCAAGTTTATACATCAAAATAACCAGGCAGATTATAAAGTGGAACAGCGACCACATAAAGACTCCAGAAATGTGCAGTAAAGAGAGGCCTATTATGGATTTCATTAGTAAAAAGTCTCATGCACCCACTTACCCATACAGTGCACACACAGACATGCATTGAAAAGAGAAACATGACACCAAAACTAAATGGCACACAGTAAGGATGTGTGTTGTGATACAACAAACTTCTATCTCAAATTTCTCATTAATGTGCAGATGCCATTCACACAAGTGTGTGTGTCTATTACAAGCAACCTTTTTTGAAAAGTATAGATGTTTTCTACAAGGAATTGGATTTTAAATGTAGATTATTAGTATAATTAATGGCATATTTGTGCTAATTATAAAATACTGAAAAGTTCAAAATTAATGTATTAATTAGTGCTGTCAATGGATTAATCATGATTAATCACATCAAAATAAAAGTTTTTCTTTATATAATATATTTGTATG
>JAUCNO010000500.1:9213694-9232767 GCA_032353835.1 Enteromius viviparus | reverse complement strand
GTGAGCATCAAGTTGCTTCTATCCTTAATATTTTAAAGACGGCAGTTTACAAAAAAATGAAACAAACGTGCATTGTTTTGTATTGGTGAGATAAACCGTTTTAAGAATAAAACTGAATAAACCAGAGAGAAACTGATTTCTCTGAAGTGGTCTCTTTTTTCTATAGATGTGTGTGTATATATATAAAAATATTTAATTTTGAAAGTAAAATAAATTGCAATTTTTATGCAATATAATAATCTGCATAACACTGTGATTGCCTTTCTCTGATGACATTCCAAGGCGTTAAATAAGTGATTATTGTCACCTGAATGCATTTTAACGGATATCCTGTGCTTTGGGAATAGGGGGCAGTGAACACTGCATAGGGACCCTGTCAATTGGAACACACCTCAGCTGTTTTGAAATAGTGAACATGGCTCCTGCTGCACTCTGTCATGGTATCAAGATTCTTGATTGGTTACCTGCTGATAACGTCTCAGAAGTAAGTCCCTCATTGCAGTGAGACTCTTGGTGCTCAGGTGGCCATCCTTTATAGAACCATGTTTAGTGGCTATTACTAAAGCCTTTGAATGTGAATGAACAAAACATGAACACAAAAACAAGACTTTTTTAAAACTTTTTTTGTGCATGGTGAGAAAAAAAAATTTCATTCATCAAAGCATCAATTTGCCTCGACATCTGGTTATATACACTACAAATTAAAGCAAACTCGAAAAAACGCATCGCATCAAAAAAGGTTAAGGAAGCCAAAAGGATATACATATCAAATGTCACCTGACAAAGAAATATCTTGTGTTTGGCCAAGAGGTTGGATATAAACACATAGGAAGTGTGCAGGTGGTGCACAACATAAGTTGGCTTAAGGTGGTTGGGTTTGCTGAAGTTGTCTCCCCATGCAATCCGAATCCATATAGCCTCATCCTCATGTTTCTTCAATTTAATGGAAACCTTCAAGAAAAAAATCAAAAGGCAGACTACTAAGTGACGGTACTTGGAATTCTATAAACTAAAATAAAGTTTATTTAAAAGCTTAAATGCCAAATGAACTTGTGTTATTACATGTCGAAGGACCCCATGCAGGTGTGCCTTAAACTGCTCTTTAAACTGTGTCAACTCTACACAGACTGCATCATCTGTGGAGAAAATGAAAATGAATTGCTTTAGACAATTAGTCATTTCTCATTAAAAGTGCAGGTTTCTTTTGACTTCTTAAATGTACCTAGCTATGCTCATCGTCCATTACTTCAAATCAATTTAACAATGAAATGCATAAATAAAACACTTACCCTGTGCTTCAGCAAGCTGGCATGCATGCCAGGTGCCTTGATCAGGGTTTTCTATATGATCTAATGAAAGAAAAATATGTGAAGCTCAGGGGGTTAATTCAGATATTTACTTACAATACATACAGATATTAAATTACAACATTATATATATATATATATATATTAAATTTTTTCTTTCAATTTCACTTACAAATCATTTCCAAATTAGTGATGTGCTTCATGTTAAGTCTGTTCTCCTACAACAGGGAGAGGTAACGTTAGAGAAACAGAAAAAGAGCGAGATTTTAGTAAAACTTGCTGCCCGTTTTAATAGGAGTCCCAGAACCAACTAAATAATAAATAAATAAATCATAATAACTCTCAACATTTTTAAATCAAATTCATGACACGTTTCAAAACACCACTATGCAAGAAAAGTCAAATTGATGACAAGTAACTATTACCATATTCTGAATAACAATCTTATTTCTGGCCCTTTTATGTAAAACATAAGCTAAAGCTTTCCTAAAATCATATGCATTTACCGAACATATAATACGGTTTGGAAATCAGCTGAAAAGACGTTAACTAACGGCAATATTAATTAACAGTGGTAGTACGCCATTTAATGGATTTTATTCCACACATAATGCTAACTGTTGCAAAAAATATAATAAATAATTTAAATAATAATTTAAAGGATGTAGATTACCTCACAGAAATTGATGACATGTTCCACTATCATCCATTTGGGTCGTGTGTAATCCAAAGAACGCAGCTGGTCTGCTGATAAACAATTCCATTTCTTTAAAAGATTTTCTATATTTCTGTTCGGTATTCTCCGGATTATCCGATTTAGAACGGATGTGGCTTGTGTGTCCATAGTACGGATGAAAGGGTTCTACATTAAAAATGAATAGAAATGATCATCATATCTCTCGGGTTACAGACGCTCAAAACAAACCGCCAGAAATCAAAAAGAGATTTGAACCGGAAGTTCCTGTTTAATGCGGGAGGGCAACGACATAATAGTCTTTCATATTCAACAGAGTTATTATAGTGCACTTAAATCCTCATAAATCGAAAGAAAATGTAACATAATTTGGAATGTTGAAACAATTTAATCTGTTTACATTTAGTGCTCTGTTCAGAAAAAAACCGAGATGAAACTTGTCAGAAATCAATAAAGTTACTTATTTCATCTGGTTTGTACGTTTAAGCTTTATTAACAAGATGATAATAACACATTAAATACACTAATCTAATGCGCAATGCATTACATTATGAATTGAAAAAAAAAAACTGAACATTTTATAAAGATTATATATCGTTCAGAATAAATGACCAAAAATGCTCTAAATGTTACAGTGCTTTTTTTTTTTTACAATTGTAATTTTATACTATATATATATATATATATATATAAACTACTACAAACTAATTATGGATTATTATTATTTGAAATGAATACCCAATTATGTTAGCAGTCTGGAAGGACATGAAAGTCTTTTATTTATTTTTTAGGTAAATTAATACAATTTCTAGAGCATTTATTTTAGTTATAATTTTTTTAAATTCATTTTGTAAATGTTGTAGAACGCTAAAATCAACAGTGCAGTAGGTGGCGATAGTGTACTAGAAGAACGATTCGCGAGTAAACAAGAAGAAATGCATAGAAAAGAACGCGATGCACCATGGGAAAACACCACATTAGATAATGGGAAAACATCACACGTAATGATTAGTGGGATAGTGTGGTTTTAAAACGGGTTATTGCAATACAAAGTAAATAACTGACAACTCTGTCAGACTATCAAAAATAAGAGCTGAGCGAAATACTTTTAGGATTCACTGTAAACACGTGAACTGGTGCTGCCCTTGACGAGCAACAAACAGCCGGATTGAGTTGATTTTGCTGAACTGTCAATCCAGTTTTCAGATGAATCGTCTATAAGACCATTGGTGAGCTGAATGTTTTTCATAACTTCAATGTGTAATCGTTTTTTTATATAATAACTAGCTATACAAAATATATAAAACGAACCTAAACGCCGAAAAAGAAATATGGCTCAAAGTATAACGTATATTAAACAGCAGCACGAAACTAACAAATTTAATTGACAGTGTTAATTACAGTGTCCTTGAATGTCACTTCACCTACGTTATTAGATTGAAAAGGAAATGTCCACACTTCCCCTTCAGTCATTATTACTAAAGTTCTCTCAGTACAGCACAATATATGGAACTGTTACAAGTTATTTTTGAAAAATAAAAAGAATTCATAAGGTATTCAGATTAATTTCCATGTTGTGCTACACCATTATGCTGTAATGCTTTACATTTAAAAATATTAACAACTACAATACGTCATTGGGATTTGTGCTTTCAAAAGTATATTAATAATGCATTTGAGCGCAAATTTGAAATAATGCTTAAAAAGTGCCTTGCAAAGCATTTTAGATCATTTGTAAAGGGTTTGCGGTATCTGTGGCCATCTGCTGGACAAAATGATTATTAGCACGTTGCATTGTGTCCCATTTATAGTCCCATTGCAGCAGCTTGTTTCACTTTTTTTTATCATGATCATTATATAGGTGGATTAATAGATAAACGCTATTCTCAAAGTAATTCACATAAAAAAAAAAAAAAAACATTTAAATGATTTTACACTGTGCAACTGGCTAGTTTCCAGGAGTCATCAAATCTTGATTTTCAAAAATATTTTATAGTCTCAATATTATGTAATTATATTTTGATTCAAATATAAAACTAGTATGTGTATGAGAGTGATCAATTTTGTGGAGATACTGTTCATGTAACTTTGCAGTCTATGATTACTAGACTTAAGGGCTTTTTACACTTAAAGTAGTTAACAAAATAGGTGTTAACTAATAACCCTTAATATTAATAAAGAGAAATGTCATATTGTACATTAATTGAGGGATAGCAGCCCTTTTTTTTGCAGGTCACTGACGAGGTCACTGATAAGGATGAAAGCAGCACCTTTCTTGCATAAAAGCTCCAGTGCTCATATTGTAGATTGACAACTGTACTATCAAGTTTTCTCAAACTACGACTATGGTCTCTAATTAATTTGTTTGTCCAACACTGTGTCAACAGTTTTGAAGAGCATGTACTTTTAGAAATAGAGTAGAAGCTGCCCTGCCAGAGCTACTCTTTTTAACATAACATTTGTAGTGAAAAGTGACTTTGCTCTTTTGTCATATAAATAATTGTAGGCCATTTGTGAAGGCCATTTTCATCATATCTTATTCATATGATTAATCTTTAATTACATTTGAGTTCGTTGAATGGATTAATGCTAAATATGTTTTCTTCTGTTGCAGGTAAGTGTCCCAGATTTTAGAATGAGTGATGGAATGGGATGGGGAGGCTGTAGTATCCTTAATGTCATGTCAAATTTCCTAATTTGTTTTCTTCAGTAATATCAATGTCATTGCAATGATCACATCTAAGGTCACAAGAATGGACAAAGGCAATTGAGACAGCATAAATGCATAACTAAGACAACCTTTCCAAATCGTAAAATGACTTCACTGAAAAGTACAGTATTGTAAAAGGGTTTAGACACTGACTTTCCCCTGCCTCCCTTTTCTTCATGTTGGTCTTACTTTAATAATGATAGTAACCAACAGGGAAAGTGCTGTCACAGCTTGCAAGACATACAGCCTTAACTCAGGATGCACTCTGATCTGTCGCCCCATCTACATACTGATGAGTGCAATCAACTTATAACACTTCTCAAACAGTGCCACAAGGAGGTATGGAATCATTATGCAAACATGCTTTTTATCATGCTTCTTAATTGTACAATCCTCAAACAATGCAGTGATGCAAAAATGCACAAAATTTCATTTTGTTAATGAATTAAAACAAAATGTCATAATTTGCGTCAAATATTTAGCTTTATGTAATTTCATACCTTCATGGTTTTGTTATGTGGGCCAAAAAATAAGATATTTGAATAATTTATATGCTTGAATAACTCTCTTTGTCCTTAAAAAAAATCATACAGGTAAAACAAGTCAATAAGTAAACTATTCCTCTCTCAGAAACTGTTGGGTGCAACATGCTACTTTTTGGATTGTACCTTTTATTCTGCTTGTAAATTGTTTTTTGTTTTTTTTGATAATCTGGATTAAATACAGTAATGTAAGTAATAATTATCTGGCTCTGTCTGTAGCATAATGTCCTCAAGTTCTTTGGCACATGTAATAAAATGGACCGTGCAATGCGGGACTGTCTGAAGAAAGAGGTGAGGACATGAGACTTTGAACATTGTGACTTTGTAATAAATCGAAATACAAAACAAAACAAAAAAGATAATAAGTAGAAATGGCTCGTGAGCTAATGAGTGATCCTCTGCTGCCATCTACTAGTTATTTGTATGTTTTGTAAATGTAATTCCATGATGAGTTTGCATTCCTGAATAATACATGTAAACAGTAATTATCCACTTATATCAGGATGTTTATATCAGAAGGAAATTTTCTATACGAATACACACTATTCTTATCAACTCAAATGCTTTTTTCAGTCTAGAAATCATTTTACCTTTGGCAATAAATCAAAAGATTTGTAAAATCAGTCTCTTGAGTAAATCTTAGTTGTTTTGGGCTAAATCATTTGCCTGTTTATTTGTCCTCACAGTATCAGGAAAAGAGGGAGCACAGCAAGAGCCACGCAGAGGAAATGAGACAGCGTTTAAAAGAACAACCAAAAGAGCATCCCTAGTGTCACACATCACCCCCTTGAAGAACTGAACTACTCCAGTCATGAACTAGTTTCTGGCGTAAGGGTGCTTGGACACTTTAAACCTGGAATGCTTTTCTGTGAGGATTAATTTATTATGACCCTTACAGTAGAGAAGGTAGTAGAGCAAGCTGAAGAGCAAGTTTATTTAATAATGTTTAAATGCAGGCTGTGAGCTGTATCCCAGATGTGACCTAATCTGGAGAGTGAGTGTGAAACTAAACAATGTCAAAATTTTGGTTGTTAAACTCCAATTAAAAAAATTCAAAGTGAACATTGTCATTAGCACATTTATTGACAGCTGGTCTACATTTAAGTATTTTATATATCCAATTAGTGGAATTTATGATATATGATAAAGAGTTTGCTAATCGGTGTGATTTTCTTTTTTTCTTTTTCCAAATTAGTGTATAGTTTGGTAAGGTAAAGGTTGGGGTGTTTAGTTGTAACTACAACAACAAGCCCAATCCCATGACTTAAAAAAAAATTTAAATAAATAAATAAATAAAACAGTGTTCACGCGAGCAGGTGAGAGGATCGAGCGCAGGAATTACCGCGCGCAAGTGCTTGAATTGTGCGCGGATGACATCAAGAGGGTTTGAAATGAGCTTGCGGCCCCGTTTTTGCACATGTACATCTGTTTTCCATCCGTGGTGCGCTCGCTTATTAATGGCATAGATTTGCCGCCATAGGTTAAGGCCCGGTTTCACAAATGCGGCTTAGCTTAAGCCAAGACTAGGCATTAGTTAAATTAAGATATTTAAGCAACTTTTACAAAAATGCCTTGTAAGAAAATATTACAGGTGTGCATCTGAACACAGAACAATGACACTGACATTTTTTACGATATGTCAGAGCAAGATATTTTCATCTGAGACAGCTCAAACATGCAATTTAGTCCGGGACTAGCTTAAGCCTTGTCTGTGAAACTGGGGGATAAAGTAAAAGTAATGCTGCCAATCCACAGGGCATCTCATTATAGTACCAAAAGTCTATTTGTGATAAGAGAAAGAGGCAGAGACAATGGTGACTGGCTCCCCCTAGTGTTTCAATATGAATCTATACTTCCAGTCATCTGTCAGATGGACCAAAGCTGGCCATAAAAAATATTTAACAAAAGTTCCTACTCTAGTGTGTCCATATAAACAACTACACCAATTACTTCTTAAAACTAATAAGTTCATTAGTTTCATTTGTGATAATTACACTCAAGAACATCCAGTGTAGGATATACTATAATACTATATCAAATACTTTTGATTTAGAAATTGCTACTCAGAAATCTTCCAGATCAACCTGAAGTCGCATTACTGACATTTTTACACTCCAAAAATGCCTTATCTTACTTAGTATTTTTGTCTTGTTTCTATTTAAAATAACAACAAAATTTGTATAAATCAAGATACTTTTCTAGATAAACAAAAGGACCTTTTCAGGTGCATTTTTATTATAAATTAAGTGCATTTTGCTTTAAACAAGTAAAAATATCTGCCAGTGAAAATATTCTCAAAACAAAATTAACTGGCAGATATTTTGCTTATCTAATATCTTGATTTAAGAATTTTCAGACCTTTTTATTAGAAACAAGACAAAAATGCTAAGTAAGATAATCTGTTTTTTGCAGTGTTCTCACCATTGCTATTTAAAACGGAATTTGTTTTTAACATAAACAGAAGAATTCACAAGTCAGCTCTGGCATGAAGTACCAAAAAGACATCCACATGACTCAACTCATTTAAAATATAAAAGATGCTTAATACTTCTACTTTTGGTGCTGTTGCTTCTTTTTTAAATTGTGAAAGATAATCTCTATCGTAATTTAAAGGAAAAGAGCATAGAAATTTCAATCTTTCTTCACCCCTTTTGAGTCTCAACAGTGACAGATGACATTAGAGGGAATTCAATCTTGTAAATTATGACAAGATTATTAATTTTAGATAAACTATCCCTTTTAGTCATAACTCTCCAATTTCAAACATTACACGATTTCAGATCCTTTCATAAGTGTGTGTAAATGTGTTTACAGCAGAAGTTCCAGGTGTGTGTTAGCTGACCAGATCTCTGTGATTGCCATTCCACTGGGCTTGGTCACACACCTGATATCTCCATCATATTTATATAAAATCCATTCACTTTCGGACTGTTCCTCTTCGGGAGGGAGACAAAGAGGGAAGGTGACCACTCCTATAAAGTTTCCTCCCAGAGGGGAAAGCTGATCTGGTAAATTTTGACTCCATGCATGTCAATGTCACTGACTGTAGCAGTTAACCGTGTGTGTTTGAGCATGAAAGAATGGTCTGCACAACACAGGATCTGATCGACGAACAACAGCTTTTCAGCACTGCGCCCTTGAATGCAAAGTCACATCACCCATTACAGCAGTACAACTTACATCTGGTCTCATATATTGTAGATTTCAGAGCAGATGTAACTCTGAAGCGTGTAGATGGCAGGTATCAAGATGCAAATAAACACACAACATCACAGAAACAAAGGCTTAAATCCCAGGAACAGTGCTTTTAAAAACGAAATGTTAATAAGATACTATCTACTTAAATCTCAGAAAATCATTCTGTATATTTATTAATTATGTTCATTATTATTTTTTGTATTGTCTTGTGCAATAAGTTGCATATTTTTTGTTTGTATGTTTGTTTATATTACAGTTCAAAAGCTAAAACTAATATATATATATAAAGATGCTATCTACTTAAAGTTTTAATAACACATTTTGGTAACACGTTACCATTTAAAGCTATATGTATACATTAGTAATACATTATTACATATAAATACATTTTTGCTTTTTCAAGTTGTAAAAAAAAAAGTCTAAAAAATAACAATTAGCAAAATATTTGTGAACGAATACAACAAAATAACTAAAGCATAAATATCAATTAAAAATTAGGAGTTAATTTGCAAAAACAAATAAATCCATTCTTAACCATTTTCAAAAAAATATGTTTTTTCATTGTGCATTCCAGTTAATCTGCTGGATATTTTAATTAGGTAAAAAAAAGACAAAAAATACTAGCTAACTAACGCAATAAAACACAAATACATGATAACATTATAAAAACGTGATTTATGAAAATTTGTTGAATTTGCAAATAAAATCTATATCTAAATCACCTCAGTTTATGAAACATAATACCGCTAACAAAACCAAATCATTATATGATTTTTGATACCCTTTTAAAATAATAACAGATTAAGTAGATTTATAAATAATAAAATCTATGTTTAGATTTTATTTATAGATTAGCTTTTACAGCATTTATAAGTCTAGTGTAATTTTAATGATGTAAAGTTAATGATACCAAATGCTTAAAGTAACTTGAACAAAATAACCACCATTTGTAAAGTGTTACGAATCTTTTCAGATTGCATAATCTGACAATAACAAAAATAACCAAAAAAAAATGTAAGTACTTTTGTGTATTTGAAATGTGTATAAAAATATAGAAATGCAATTGTATCAAAAATGCCTCTGTTTTTTCTCAAACATGAAGATTCCATTTCTAAGCAGGTTACATTGAGCATTACAATGTCTCTCATTCATTTTTCAACTTGCATATTGTCTCTTCCTCCTTATCTTGTCTTTGGCATAAGAGCAGCACAACTTTAGAACTCATCAATCAGTATCAATCAATACTGAGGCAGAGTAACAGTGGCAATGATCTCTCCTCAGCTGCTGGAATGAGTGTGTGAGTGTGTAAATTCCATCTAAAGATCAAGGGTCAAATGTCAGGCTCTTACACATATGTCTTCTCAACAGGAGCCTCTCAACTCCTCTCAGATGATCACAGGCATACGCACAAACACAGTTTCTGAATGATTTGATGACAAGTCCAATTTCAACTTGAAAATAAAAGCTTGTTTTTAGGCAGTCATGCCGCTCATCATTTAATGCAAGACAGTTTTGTGGAAGGGGTCAAATGAAGCATGTGTCTCAAGCCCTCAGGTGCGTTTGTCCACCTGCAGCATTAATTGGTCGAATGCTCACTGGCTCTCACAGGCATTCGCACAAACTTTCCTTTCGTGATCTTTTCAACCCCTGCAGACAGGGATCCAAGAAGCATGTGTGTGTGTGTGAGTGAGTGTGTGTATGTAGGTAGTTATGCGGGTGGTTAGCGGCAAATTGAAATTCCATCCATCCCCTTTACCCTCAGCCCAGTCCAGCACAGCTGAAAGTCAAAGTATGGCCTTTTCTCTCTCTCCTTCTTCGCTCTCTTTAAAGCGTTTCTTATCCAAACAGGAAGTTGCCTCCTGACCTGCAGGATGTAAGAGAACACCAGTGGAAATTTCATTAGACTGAATTAACACAGCAATTACCCGCCTCACTGCACCTGTAAAATTTTACTATGTGTCACTCTGACCAAGCCCGGCCACACTGGCTATATATGTGTGAGCGTGTGTGTGTGTGTGTGTGTGTGTGTGTGTGTGTGTGTGTGAAAGACTGGGAGAGTGCTCATGTCTAGATGATTTGTTTCAGGATATTTTCTGTGTGTTTTTGTGACATATCTATAATTAATCCATTTACATTTCCTGTCTAAAGCTAAAGCCTCATCGAAATGGTGTCTGACTAAAGCATGGTTTGTTGTAACATAGCAATAGGAATCTTTAAGAACTGAATGATTCAATTTTCATAACTGTTCCATGAATAATTATTTTAGTACTGTTAAGGAAAATTAAACAATTCCAGATGTCAATAATGAGAATTTCAATAAACAAAATACACGTAAAACAATATTATTGTATTATAATATTGTAATATAAAATTATTTTTGTTCCCAACCCTTAAACAATGCCTGAATAAAGCATCGGCTGTGCTTGAATAATGCCTGAGGAAAGCATTGGCTGCTATAGAATAGTTTTCAAGAGTGTTGATCTGTCCTCAGAACTTGCTTGAGTATATGTTATGCTAAGAGTACTGTATATGTTTTGTGTGTGCGTGTTCACAGTAAGCCATAGGTGAAGTGTCACTCACTGACTGATTCGGTCCAGTTCCTCTCGTGGTCAGCTAACCATGTCCATCATTTATCACTAGCCAACACAGCACACACAAACAGACATATGCTAGCAGCCGACTGACAAATGGTGTTGATTTTACAACTTTCACCAATAAATTGAATGTGTAAAAAAAACGAAAAAACAAAAACCCATTCATGTTTTGGGCCTAAGATTAACCGGCAGGTTTTAGGATTTATAACAATGGTGTTCCTAGACCTTCCTCAGGTCAGCTCCAACCCTGATCAAACAACTCAACTAACTAGTTAGAATCTGAAGAAGCACTTGATAATTGCAGAGAATAGAACAGGACAGAACAGAATAGAATAGGATTCAACATTCAACTGAACAGAATAAGAGCTGCGCATGGACTGAAATAGAATAGAACAGATCAGAATTGAACAGAACAGTGCACAATACAACTACATGTACTGTGTGGAATAGAGTAGAGTAGAACTGAATAGAATAGAACAAAAGAGAATAGAACAGAGCTGCACATGGAAGGACTGTAATACAATAGAACAGATCAGAATAGAACAGTGCAAAATACAAATGCATGTCCTGTGCTGAACAGAATAAAATAAAATAAAATAAAATAATAGCTGTATATCGAAGTACTGTAACATGGATCACAGCTACATATGATAGGACAGTAGAATAGAATAGAATAGAATAGAATAGAATAGAATAGAATAGAATAGAATAGAACAGTCCACAATACAACTGCATGTCCTGTGCTAAACAGAGCAGAACAGAACCGATAAGAATAGAATAGAATAGAACATTCTACTGTCCTAGATTGAATGGAAGTTGTATATGGAAGGACTGTAACATGGATCAGAGCTACATATGGCAGGGCAGTAGAACAGAACAGAACAGAACATTTAATTGTCTAGAAATTGACCAGAGCTGCATATGGAAGAACTGACAATAAAATATGCATCATCAGCAAAAGTTGAATAAATATTTCCACTGGTGTATAGTTTGTTAGGATATGATCAGATTTGGCTGAGATACTACTTGAACATCTGGAATCTAAAGGGGGGTAATAAATCTAAAAATTAATGAATGGTCCAAATGAAGACCTTAATACATATCACTAATCTTATAAGTTTTTACGGAGAAAAATTTACAAAATATCTTCATACCTGAATTATTTGTGGCATAAAAAAAAAAAAAAAAAAAAAAAAAGAGAATTTTGGCTTGCACAACGTTTTTTTTTTTTTTGCTACACATATACCCATGCAACCCATGCGACTGATTTTCTGGTCTAGGGTCACTTAATATAGTATAATATGAGAGTTGCATATAGCAGGACTGTAGTGAATATGATTGAGTCAGAGGTGAAGTATAGTTTTGTTCTCTTTGACACTGCTGGGTCAGCGGCCTCTCTCTATGCTTCTATTCATCTGCACTGTGCTTTTGAAGCTGACTCATTTTACCCAGTTGAAAAGGGCTGATGTGCAAATGGAGAATGATCAGAGGGCCCAAAACTTTAATATTGTTATTTTAGGACCCCATTGAGGTTTGCAGAATTTCTCACCATTTCAGTCTCACTCTCTTCCTGTCTCCACGGAACACACAAACACACACTTGTGCTATTTTTTCCCCAATCTTTTCACTCTGAAGTTTGTATGTAAAATTGTGGGGTTTGTGTGTGTGTGTTCAGCGCTCTAGTAGTGTCAATTTGTAATGTATTTGTGCTGGAGTTGTGCAGCGATGTTGGGAAATGACTATAAATACACTCAGGCCTTTAAAACCTGCCTCTCACCACCGGCCTGGGGCCCGCAGCCCGTTGGCCAAACAGAAGCGTTGCCCAGGGAGTGAAATCCAAGTAAGAGCGGCGGGATTCACTTATTCTTTTATCCCACCAACGCTCGGAAGTCCAGCAGGAATGTCCCGGAATCCTGCAGTGATAAAATAATCTCTGCATCCTGCTGAGAAACCGCAGATTGCCTGTGTGTGTGTGTTTGTGAGGGTGTGTAAAACCGAGAGAGAGCGAACATGGCCTAACCTCTCACACTCGCATCACCCACCTGTAGATGCATTTCTCAGTTCTCTTATCTCCTAGCATGTAAAAATAGCATGTCTCACTTTTAAAGATGCCATTTAATTTTTTAAGTAATTTTTTTTTTAACTATTTACCGTTTTACTTTTAGTTTTAATTACTGGTAACTACTAACAACACTGGTGCACCAACAAATCTAATACATGCACCTCTTTTTAATAAGTTAAATCTATTTTATCATTCAGTTGGTATGACACCATGTCTGACATTTCTCTGCTGCATTTTAAACCAGTTCCTTTGCTGTTGTTAAAGAGGTTTTGTGTGATCTGAGAGCCAGCAGAGGTCTACCCTGCCCTGAGGAGAGGGTTCCACTCACACATTTTATTTCACATTTTTCCTTTTATTTTCAACTTCCCTCAATTTTCTCCATATGTCTAACAGCCACAACTGCCGCTGGAGGGGTATGTGCAGGGTGCAAGGAAAGAAAGAAGGACAAAATGAGTGTTAGGGAGATGGAGAATGCAAGGCCTGTCTGAGCCAAATATTACCCATCAACACCTCGGTCATCTGGATCTGTGGAAAACTGGAGACTGTGTGAAATGTATGTATTTGATCATTTGAAACTCACTGGATCTAATGATGAAATATAGATTAAGGGTGAATTCAAACCAGGGTTTAAAGAAATGGCAGGTTTGCGTAAGACAAGCTCCTTCCTTCAGATGGTTAAAAATTAATGTGGTTTGTCCATAGAAATTACAATCAGTTATAATTACTTCATTCTAGAGTAATAGAGTTGGGAAACAGGAAGCATACATTATTCAAAAGTACAGTTCATTAAGTTTCAGTTTCAATAACAATGCATCAATGTGCATTTGTTTGCCAATGCGCAAGAAATACAGATAAAATATTCAGACTATTTAATGTAATATTTATTCAGTGGTGCCATATAACTGCTATTGACTACAGAATAACCAGTGCTGTCTGATTTCAGAACAGACTATTCTTATAAACTGATTCATTTAGGTGAATCAGAAACACAGCACAACCATGTCCAATTCTGATTCCAAATAATTCCTATGAGCTGGTTTGTTTTACTGAATCAAAAACATACAGTGTTACCAGTTAACCCTGATTTCAGCATGAATGACTCTTATGAGCAAATTTCCTTCTGAGCTAAATGCACACAGATCATAACTAATCAGCATAAATGAATAAAATATGTTAGCCGCTTTTGTTGAGTCACTGGACTGAATTTATGTCGTCTATAAAAAGACTGTAGGAAAATTTCCAAGAATTGCTTAAAATGAATTTATTAATGATATTAGTTAATCATTTGACTCACTTTTTTCCTATATCTATTCTTTAAAAAAATGTTTTAATAATTAGCCTAAAGATTTTCATACATAAATACAAACATTTTAGAATAGTTAAATAATTAGTAAAACAACTCCATCGCACACCTGCAATTAATAGGTGCGTAGGATAATTAGATCAAGATAGATCATATTAGCAAGGCAACAATCCCAGACACTATCGTAGCTTGCAAATAAAAAATATTTATTGAAGCAACGTTTCGGTCACAAGACCTTCATCAGGAATATACAAATGTTAAAAAACATTGACAATTAAAATTTGTTTTTACTTGAGCTCCAAATGAACATGAGAGAATGATTTCAGAAGAATCATATGATGCTGAAGACTAGAGTAATCACTGATGAAAATTCAGCTTTTCATCACAGTAACGAATTATATCTTAGAAATTATTTAAATTATTACAATTAACTGTGATTAATCAAAATCCTACCAACACAAACTTTTGAACAGTGGTGTATGTGACATGTATAAAAGTGTGCCTGCCTCAAGTGTCCAGCTGAAGTGTGTTCATTCGGAGTCTGCTCACCGTAAACATGGGCGAGCGTGTTAAATATACCCTGCAGAGTCAGCACTTCCTGTACTGTGTGTGTGTGTGGAGAGACAGAGAGGGAGAAGGTTGAATGGAATTCTGTTGAGTTCAATGCTTCATATCAAAAGATCCTATTCTTTTATTCTTTGATATAAACATTCTAGACATTTTTTTAAAAACACAAGCTAAAACTGAGCAACTACATACACCCAAAAATTGTCTAAAAACAATAGTTATACACAGTTTCTGAGTGACTTGGTGATCACATAATTGTCTTGTATTTGTTTTTTAAAAATGCACAGACTCTTTGACAGTCTCATCTCTTTCTTCATCTACAGCAGGCAAGTGTGAGCTCATCTGGAATGTTCTGTAGCGGAGGAGGCCTTTCCCTTTAGCAAAGAGAAATGCCTGCCTGCTCCTCCCAAACCACCCGCCAAACCCCTCATTACACTGTGTGTGTGTGTGTGTGTGTGTGTGTGTGTGCGCAACAGAGTGAAAGTGAACCACAAACCCCGAGAGAGGTCACAGCCAGAGGAGGAAGAGATTTGTGAAGTGGTTTGAGATGACAGTCACACAGTGCAGACGGACAAAGACAAATGTGTGAAGTACCAACAGGATGAGATGCAAATCATCTGTCATCAGAAATAAAAAATCATTTCAAGACCATATGCTAATCTGCAATATCACTAAAACATTGCCTGTTCGAAGTTGAAACTCAGATCTGTAATATTCAGATACTTGTGTGAGGCTTCTAATTAAGATTGCATATAAATCAAATATTTCTATACAAATATTTCTGCTTATAATAATTTTTTTAAATATATATATTCTTCACTTATATATAAAGATGTTTTTTATGTTAGTGCTTTCAAATGATTAATCACATCCAGCACAATGAATCACATCCAAAATAAGTTTTTGTTTACAGTACATAGTATGTGTGTGTATATATATATATATGTGTGTGTATGTATTTATTTGTTTATTTATACATAATATAAATTATATGAATATAAATATAAACGTAAATATTTTCTAAATATATACTGTATGTGTATAATAAATATGCACAGTACACACACGTATATTGTGAAAATAAAATCTCTTATTTTGGATCACGATTAATCGTTTGTCAGCACTATTTTGTATAACAACAATAATAATAAAAATAATTATGTAATGTAGCATAACTATCGCTATATAACTGTTATAAAATACAAATAATAAATATTAGACTTATATAAAATACAGCTTATATATTCATCTTACTTCATCAATATTAATTACTTAATGTGGAATAATGTTTCTAATAATAACAATATTATATTATAATTAATATTATAATAAGGACACAACACAAACACCATGCTCATTATCTTCTCCTTTCCTCTGACCTTTCACTGCAGGCATTACTTCACTCATTGCACAGAGGCATTATGGGTAGACCCCTGCCATCCTTCCTGTCCTCCCATGCTTTCAGCACAGGGGTCTTATAATTCATCGATCTGCACAGGTGGGACTGAACAAGTTGTTGTCATTCATCTGGCACTTTTTGATTCTCTATTTTCTCCCTCTTGAGTCTGAATCTTCTAAAATGATTTTCATTGATTTTCCATAGGGGGGCATCATATTGCCCTGAATGTTTCAAAGAATGTTATGGAAATATTTTTTGAGACATACACTACAGTGCAAAAGTTTGGGGTCAGTAAGAATCTTATTTTTTTCTTAAGAAAAGTATTTAATAAATACTTTTATTCAGCAAGTATGCAATAAATTGATCAAATAGAATTTGGGACGGTATTGTACATCATGCTCTGTTGAGAAAATATCTATTACAAATATTAAATAAAAATATAAAATACATAATTAATCTAAATTAATGATATAATCATTTGTGACTTGTCACAAAACATTCAAGTGACGGTGTTGAATTTCTTTGAATTACAGTTGAGCAATTTCCTCTTCCTGTCATTCCAATTCAAAGTCAACATCCTGTCAGGCCAATTCAAGCATCCCGAAATCACTCATGAAAAGTCATGACTCAAGAGGAGGAACTTGATATTTTCTAAGAAAACTCCAGGAAAGGTTGCTGTAATACTTCTAGACTCAATTGTACCATACAAGAGTTTGTTGTGTAAATAATGTCATTTGGGATCTCTGTAGATTTAATTCTGTTTTTTAATGCCTGAAGTATTGTTGATTTATTCTAGAAAGCCTTTTATGTAGGTGCACCAGTAGGCATTTTTAGTCAATAAAATGTTAATACAATAGTACATAATTTGACCATTAATTTTGTCACATTATAGGGAAAGCTGAGCTTCCCTTGCAGTCTTAAAGAAATCGCCACTGATATAGTTATACAGTTATATATATATATATCTATAAATATATATATATATATATATATAAATATTTATATTTATACTACGGGGCCATTGAATGCTTGAATCTGATTGGCTGACGAACGTTCTGAGGTGTGCAATTATTTTCAAGAAAACGCACGGAAAACATAGTTCCAGGCAGTTCCAGGGGTGGGCGATATAATCAAAATCTTCTATCACGGTAGAAGCAATTTTCTACCTCGATAACGATATATATCACAATATAGCAATTTGTATCAGAAAATGCATTAATAAAAATCCAAACACAAAGAAACTGTTTCATATAATGTAATTTTATTTAAATTGAATTGCAGCAATACTTTAAGCAAAAAAACAACCATACTGTTTACTGTAAGTTTAATGTTTTTTTTCTCAGAACAACATGTACTAACATTGCCTGACAGTGTACCAGTTCCCACGGGACATTCTGAAACCCTTAACGTGAAAAACGCTTAACATGGTTTAAAACACCTAAAAACCGACGAGGGAAACCCAAATTTCTGTCAAAGCTTGTAATAATCACTAACTACCGTTACTGTCAAAAGAACGAGCCCATATTCTACAGATAAAGTGAATAATATCACGTTAAGTTGTTTCCTTATAATAGAGGTGAACACTTAACATGATATTATTAACTTTATAAACTGAATAAGAGCTTGCTCTTTTGACAGTGGCAAGTCTTTATTATAAATAAAATTGGACAGGGGTGTGCGCGCTGGGAAAACGAGCTCGCGCGTACGCGGCTGTACCAGAGACTCGCTGAGGTTTGTCCAAGTAGACGCTAGATTTGTCACTAGTTGCTTTTTTTTGGAAAAACGTCACCAAGGGGGGCTGAAAAGTCACTAAATCTAGCGACAAAGTCGATAAGTTGGCAACACTGCTTCTTCCATTGTCAAAGTTAATGTGTATTGCATGATTACGTCACATAATCTCAACCGCGATTAAGACAATAGACCAAAATAGACCAAAAGTATATCGCCCACCCCTATGAACGATTAATCGAAATAAATAAATAAATAAAAATAGAAACCAAAATTCAGAACCTCTATGCAATGTAATTTCCCCATGTCGCTCATTTCGTTCTTAAAACATATTACCATGTGTGTAGTTGGTGCTACATTATCTTCGCAATTGTGTTTTTGCAGCGTCTTGCTTGTCAGTGCACATAAAAAAACATTTGTTACTTTTACACACAGCGCTGCTCATCAGTGTTAGTTCCAAAACAATGGAGTAATCAGAAGTCCCCGGAGGCGGGCAAATTTTGTAAGCTTTGGTTGGCATGGTAACTTTTGTATTTGACGGCAACATGAAGAAGCAGGCATTCTGAAAATAAAAAAACTCCCGATTGCTTATGGTTTTAGATGCGAAGACGTGTTTTGTTTAGTAAGAACCTAGAGTAAACACTTGTGTGACAGAACAAGATCACTAAGATGGTGCTCTGCTCTCTTTTAATCAACAGTGTTCTATTCATTAAACATTTGCTTACAAAAGATGCAAGTTATTATTTTCTACTTTCACATGACAATATTTAAAATGTATTTTGTTATCAAGGGATGCTGTTTACTTACTACTTTTGACATGACAATATTCATTTGTTTTGTTCGTTTATTTATATTTTTTTTTTAAGAAATTGAAATGTGAAATGTGAATTTTTCTTAAAGGAGAAGTTCACTTTCAAAAAAACTTTTGCTGATAATTTACTCACCACCATGTCATCCAAGATGTCCATG
>JAUCNO010000500.1:9183180-9196665 GCA_032353835.1 Enteromius viviparus | reverse complement strand
TGGGGCTAGGTGCTACAATGAAAGTATACATTTTATATCAAATTAATTCAGTTGGGAGGCTAAACCGTGACAAAAAAACGTAACAGTCATACAATTCAAGGGCCGTTATTGTAAACCCTCTAACGTTACGTTTTGCACTTTGGACAAATGTAGTCAGGGTACATTTTTATTTGAGACTGGGTTGCAACCGGCTACCTAGTGGTTCCCAAAGCGTTATGAGAATGGCACACAAACTGCTGGCTTTAAAAAGCAGACCCACACCATTTCGAGCAGTCCTATTTTGAATAAATTAAGCTTTAATAGGAAATTGCATTAATGGCTTTGAACACTGTTGACCACATTCTCAATACTGTTTCAAACAAATCCTTCTGTTTTTCACATGTAAATAAATAGGCTATATCATATTAACTGAAAGTTAAGTTAATTCATTTTCTGGAACCCATCTGAGTCAGCATGTGTGGATTTTCATCTAATTGCATATTATAAAACATTTCATTTAATCTGCAATTGATTTTTAATATTAAAGTCTTTTCTTAACTCTTTTCTCAACTTTACGTATCCTTTGCAAAAAAAAAAAAAAAAACCTTTTAAAGCCCCATTGCTTTAAAAGAACAATACTGTTAAAAAAGGCTTCCCAACATCCCGCCTGTGTTTCCAAGCATTTAAAAGTGTTCTTAAGACCTCTCTCAAGTTTTACTTCAGTCATGAGGGTAGATTTCTTGCAGCCATTCCTCCATAACAAACTTTTCCCCATCGAAGTGTGAAAAGTACTGCTCCAGAGTAGGAATGTCTGGCTGTAGCACAAGACAGAAACACACACTGATTAAAATGAAATCTAAACAACCTTAAAGGGTTAGTTCACCCCAAAATTAATTACTCACTCTCATGTCCCATAGCATCGGAAAACTGAAGTAGATCCACTGATGTCACATGGACTGTTTTAACTATGTATTTAATACATTTTTGGATATGGGGACATTTCAGTTTCATCAATTTCATCAAAAATATCTACATTTGTGTCCTAAAGTTGAATGAAGGTCTTATGGGTTTGGAACGAGATAAGGGTTAGTAATTAATGACCAAATTTTAGTTTTGGGGTGAACTGACCCTTTAAGAAACTACCAAGGAAACACAAAGGTTAAAAGAATGAAATAAAACTATGCAATTTCTCTGCACCTCAAAGCCTCGAAAGAGCTTGACATTATACTGGGGAACGTATCCAATCAATATCGATGAAGGATCAGGTCCCATGAACATAATTCTGTAATGAGGAGTGTCCTTGGCTCTCTCCAGCTACACACAGATACACTTTTCAGGTTACAACATTTACACTCTTAACACTGAATGTTCTATAAATCATTTAAATGCTTTTCAAGAAAGGGGACTTTTATGAGCTGATCACTGAAAGGAACCAGAAACTCATTCTTCGATGGCATCACTTTTAATATCCACTTCTATCCTTTATTTTTAAGAATTACTCGGTTTAACTAAAAACAGTGTTTGTGTATTTTACAAACCTCTGAGTCAGAGTATTTCTTTCTCTTGATCCACTCTGGTGGGGCTCTGAGTCCTGCATCCCATCCCATGATCACCCCCACCAGCTGATTCTGTGTCTCAATCACTACTTGACCTACACGGTGCAGCACATATGCAGGTCTGGGGCTTCGCACCTCCTTTGACACTGATCACATATAAATTATTAAACATGTTCTGTTACAATACACATTCACAAGCCAGACAAAGACGTTTTTAATGGCAGATCTAAATGACTGCTGTGAGATATTACCTCCAAAGTATCCATGCTCATTTTCATGCATCATCATCTCGATCGCGAGTGCTTCTTCTAGAGTTGGGTACTGCTCCTCTTCCTCTCCGAAAAACCTGTCATGTGACATGCCATTTTACTTCACCATCAGCGAGTCATTCTTGAATTTTTCAATAATTAACATAGACATACGGTAGTTTGGGATTCCAGGTATTAAGCCAGTCAACCCAAGCCTCTGTGTTTAAGTAGGATTTTCTTATGGAGTCCCATGTGTCAAGGATTCTGAATATGAAATATGTAATAGGGTATTTCAAGCATCCGACAGTGCCATGTGTTATCATTTTTAACTTCAGTTTTAAACTATTGGAAATATTTGGACTTTGTACTTCAGAAACTCAGTACCAGTAAACATTGGGCCTGGTTTGTTTACATGAGCTTCAGGTAGATTATGACAGTGTCTATTAAATCACTTTTAATTAAAAAAAAAAGATTTTAGGCCAAAATTTTATGAATATACACTAATGTCAGAAGATTTGATCATCATTACAGTTTAAAATGAATAGTTCCTACTTTACAAATTAAATAGTTCATTATTTTAATAACAAGCTAATTAATAAGCTAAATTATCATCATGAATTTCCAGTCTTCAGTGTCACGTGCTCCTTCAGAAATCATACTAATATAATAATTTGCTGCTCAGGAAACATTTTACCTCATACATTTTTTATATCAAAGTAAAAAACAGTTATGTTGATTGATATTTTGTGTGCTGATACATTTTTGCAGCATTCTCTGATGATAAAAATTAATAAAATGATTGCATCCTTGCTAAATTTAAAACAGGTAAGACTGACCCTTTCTCAGTTGTGTGTACGACATGATATATATGCACAGGCTAATAAATTGTCCCGTCTAATAAATATTCACACGCGTGTTTACCTCTGAGTGGCCATGTGTCGTTGTGTCTCGGTGCCGCTTGTCCATTTGGAGATGAGATACTGCGCAGGTAGAGCTGATAGCAGGAGAGTCAGCTGCACGATCACACCTGTCGTGATTTGAGGCATCACTGCCTGTTCATTCAATTTGACAGAGATTTCACATCAGCACGTTAGCGTAGTTGTGTTTTAAAAGTTGAAATAAATGAAATATATTAAATAGTTGTACAATAGTTGTGTTTATATTCTTCAATATTTCTTAAACAAATTGCAGTTAATCATATCTTACCTTATACAAGAAGTTCAACGAATACACAAAATTCACTATCAAAGACTATTTTTAACTGGATAACAGGAAGAGCTCACCGAAACTCTGTTTTTTTATGCGTTCTGTAAGCATTGCCTTGAAAAATGAACATGATATTTACATGCGGGTAGTTTCGGTTTGACACCTGCGCCTTCAAGTTGAACATTATTAGACAGTGCGCGTCCAATAGCGGCGGCCCACGAGAAGAGGTGTGTACGCCTCTCGCGCCGCCACGTCAGGAACGGATGCCGCGTGCGAATGTTTGCGTTATTCTGTTACAGTTTGTTGTTGTTTTTTGCTCCCAACTGATATCCGTTTCATAAGCCACATATCCTGAATCATAACCAAAAAAACTTTTCTTTTTTAAAACTAGACCATAAACACAGTAGGTTTACAGCATGTGCTTGCTCATGCACTCATACTTCTGGTTTTTACTGTGTGATTTAGTAGCTAATTATTACTCTGTGATTAGTTTTGATGCGTTTTAGGAAAAGTGTAGGCCTATTAGCAATTAAGTAAAAGTCTTTATTAATATTTAATACAATAAAAATGTATGGAATAGCCTGCTAGGCTTTTAACATAAAACACCAGGAATAGTGTCATATGTCATTGTTTATATATATATAAATATGTGTGTGTTTATATATAAATAAAATTTATATAATTAGAATACTGGAACATTTTAATAAAAAACGAGCAGTTTATTGCACATGCATTTCCAACTAATGCACAAAAGAGGGCGCCGTTCTCCATGAAATGGCTGATCATTTAGCGCATTATGTTTAAAAAATTTTTAATTAATTTTTTTTTTTCTTTTTTTCAACAATTTGTAATGACTGATTTAAAAAATATAGTTTTTTTGTTGACAATGTTAAGGCCTGGAAATTACCCTTTGAATTTTCCCTGATACATACAGGTTTCCCTTGAGTGAAATATAAGCAAAAAAGGTGTTAAAGAATGAAATAAGACAGTATGTGGAAACACAAATGTTTATTTCCTTAAAATATCAGTATGAACTAATGTGACAGCAGTACACCCTACACATACATTCTATTTAACGTCTTTATTTACATTTTTTCCTTTATATAAAAGTATACAAACTAACATAGAAAGACCTCTCAGTCTGAGGATATAAGACCGGAGAGGGGAAAAAGACCCTGACCCCACAAACATGACTGTACCTTCAGATTTAAAAGACCAGAGAATATACCAACATGCATCCATCTTTGATCTCCACTCTAAAACCTGTCAATCAGTACGTGAGATGTCACTTCCTGTGCAGTATGGTGGTAATAGAGGGGTCGTGAGTCCGATATAATACAGTTTTCATGTAGCAACAGATTAGAAACACCAGCTCAAAAAAACATGGGGCTTGTACATAAACACACACAGAAATGGACATCACATACACTCCAGAATCTCAGGCATGCTTCAAACTGCATATAAAACAGCCACATATGTTCCCATCAAACAACCGCACACGCATTCAAAGGCTTTGGTTCATCAAACCAGTTTTAAAGCTATGGGCTGGATTAGCTCTATCGTAATGAATGACCCAGACCACAACTGCTGAAAGTACGCAAAAACCAACAAAATCACATGGTGACAAACCAGACTGAATGTGATCCGGCTCCCTTATAAAAGAGCATACGCTGCATATGTGAGTCCGGACTTCAAGGTGGGATAAGATACCTTAATTCTTCAGTTTTTTACGTCACACAGACATATACATACACACAGAAAAGTCAAGGCACATTCAAAACACAGATTACGACATGCACACTGCCTCTTGTGTGATTCGCTGCCCTGAAGCCGAGTCGATGCATCAGAACGGGAAATATCAAACACAGTGTTTCAACGTGATCGGGCTAAAACAAAGTCCTCTCTCAGTTCCACAGTAATTCAATGAGTTCAGCTAATACAGAGAAAGAGGCCTGCTCTCTGGGCTAAATGAAACCGCAAGCAGAGTGCGAAGACAGTGAGGCAATGAATATCGCTACACGCACATATTAATAACTATGTCAATAGTGGTTTGAAGGAGCATCAAACAGTGGCATCAAAAGCACTTGAACATAAGAGAAATGCCATAAATGTACGCATGCCATTGCATTAAACATTAGAATATGGAACTGAGCACTTTAGAACAAAGCAGATGAAAGAGCTAAATATTTACATTAGTTTTTTTGTTAAGGGTTTAAATCAATAAAAGTAGGTGTCATTTTAGGTTAAACAAAGAGGATTTAAACCGAAAATGTTGCAGAAAACAAGTGTATGCTACAAAAGATCCATGTCAATTGAATTTCTACTTTTAAAAAAATCCTGAAAAATATTGTGCCCGTGTATCAAAATTGTATCAATATTAAGCAGCATAACCGTTTTCAACATTGACAGTCGAGAGAAATATTTCATGAACATCAATTAGCATATTTCAGTGATTTCTGAAGGATCATGTGACACCGAAGACTGCAGTGATGGCTGCTGAAAATGAAGCTATTATTATACAACTAATAAAATGTATTTAAAAAAAGAAATCACTGATTATATATTAAATATATTAACATTAAAATGTTAAATATATTAAAAATGCTTTAAATTATAATAATGCACAATATTACTATTTTTAGTTTAGATAACTGTTAAAAGTAGCTAGCATTAATGAAAAATGATAATACATTCATATTTACTAATCATTAATTAATCACATTATGAGTTTGTCAGCCATATTGTCAAAAACAGCAACAAAAAGTCAAGTCGGTTCTGTGAAAATCTCAACCATCATTTATCTGCAGATGCTTTGATATTTCACTCTCTAATGCAATGACATTCAGACATTTTAAACCTTTTGTTTAATGTCCAAACACTTCTTCTGTCCACTGTATTTTTAAGTCATGGTATTTAGTTAGGGATCACAGTGCATTTTAGGAGCCTGACAAAAAAGGCATGGAGTGATGTCATTACTATTACACACCTCGACAACTGCATCAACGCATGCACACACACACACACACACACACAGTGGTCATGGGTAGATATGCTGCTTACTAATCTCTAT
The DNA here is from genome assembly GCA_032353835.1 of Enteromius viviparus. NCBI lineage: Eukaryota > Metazoa > Chordata > Actinopteri > Cypriniformes > Cyprinidae > Enteromius > Enteromius viviparus. The sequence continues at coordinate 9,190,606 of JAUCNO010000500.1, read as the reverse complement.
CCCAGCAACAGATCAATAACACATGTTTGTACTGGATGAATCAATGTGCTAAAGCATCAAACACACTCTCTCACACAAACTGGGGAGTACAAAGGAGCCAAAAATGTTTTGAATGTATGAAAAGGCACAAGGTATTGCTAATTATATAAAAACATGCGTGAATTACCACTGCCACTGATCTTGACTTGCAGAGAAAGACTTTAAAAAGACAACACGCGATTTATGAGGTCCTTTTCTGCACTCCACTACAGCTTTACAGCCACTTACACAATAATCTGTTAAAAATAGATTTTTTTTTAACAAGTGTTTGATTGGTTGCCCTTAGCAACAACCGTGTAAAAACAATGCATAAAATTAACAGTTTAAAGAAACAGGACAGAATAAAAGCTCGAGTTATACCACACTCACACACTCAAACCTCCTCAAATAAGTGCTTTCTTGAGAGATGAAATCAGGTATTTGGATTCATAAGACTGTAAAGTACCTTTCTTCACTGGCATTCAAATAGTGCATATGAAAATCAGTATTTAACTTCATTTGTGATTTTCTGTGGAAGAAAATGTGTAAGGTCTGGGATTTCAAGGGGCCGTGACTCTCGAAGTCACCAAAAGTGTCAAAGATTCAAAAGGTGTGAAACGATTTAGAGAGTCAGAATGAAAGATTCAGATAATCATGACAGTCTGATAGCAGCAGGAATGGTTCCCCCTCCCCAATGGGGTGAGGATAAGGGGTTGTGTCGCATAGGACATGCAAAGTTGGCATTGTTACCAGCCAATAAGGTTGGCTTTGGCCTTCTCGGTGAGCTTGCGGACTCTCCCTTTGCTTGACGTGCCGAAAGTAATCGAGGCATCCTCAAACAAAAGCTGTCTTTGCTCTTCTTCAGAGTCTTCTTCGTTATAGAAAGCTGTCCTTCGGCCTTGGTTACGCGTTTTCATCTGCCCTTTCGAGCTCCCATCCTCTCCCATATAAATTTCAGGGTCCTCCCTTTGGGCGGGGCCTGGCATAGGGGGCGTGGTTTCCTCGTTTCCACGCCGACTGCTCCTTCTGAGAGCTTTGGGGCTTGAGGGAGCCGGGGTATCCGGCGTCCGGGTGACTCGTGGTCTACCTCGTGGTTTTGGACACTCTGGAGTCACTACCCCTGAATCCGAAAGACTACTGTCATGGGCTGTAGAAGAAGCCCCACCCTCATCACCAGTAGACAGAAGCTCCTCTTCGTGGGAGGAGCTTCTTCGTAGGGACTCCAGCTCTTTCTTGCTTTTCCTGCCTCTCTTTTTTCCAGAGATCTGGGGCACTGGGGGAGGCGGAACCTCTACTGGTGTTTGTACTTGTGCGTCTAATCTGGGTCGGCCCCGGCCTCTTCGTACCACTCCCAGAGTCACTTGACTATGACCATTCAAATGCAAACTGTTTTGAGGAGAAGAGTTGTGATCGACTGGACCTAAGAGAGAATATAATTACAGATTAAACATTCACATATATTCATTCAACAGATGCTTTTTTTCTTCTTCAATAAATTTTTTTTTTTTTTTTAATCAGCATATGTGCTCCCTGGTAAACAAACTCAAAAGAAAGAATCAAGGATTTATATAGACTTCACATATCTTACACGTTACATCAATTTTAATACATTTAATTATGACAAATTTTATTATGCATTTAGATACGATTAAGTGTCTAATACTCAAATCGCATTTTATCATATCTAAATCTAAAGGTTATCAAGGCTAAATCTAAATAAAAATTCTAAAGGTTTTCCCAACATTGGTCTAGAAAATTCTAAATAATGAAATTATTAAATATACAATACAATTATTTCGAAAAAAGACAAAATCATTTAAATCCGCAGAAGTATTCTCAATTAATGTACCATTATTTCAAATTTCAAATTTCTGGGGGGAAAAAATGCTTAAGTACTCTGAGTTCAGTTTAACACATTTTACCATTCAGTTATTTTTCACCAAATCAATGCACTAAAAAAAATTAAATAAAAAATAAATCAGAAAAAAAATTGCCCATTTTTGACCCGTCATTGACCCATTTTTAACATGCTGCAATTTTAACATGCTACAATTTAAATTTACGTAAATTACATTCCAAAAATTCCATAAAATCACTGTAAAATAAAGTTTTAAATTTAGGATTTACTTTGAGCTTACAGAAACTATACTGTTTGTGCACAGGTTTCCAGGAAACATCCTCTTTCCCCTTCATACCATAAGCTTTTCACCACAAGCACATGCCATGTGTTACTGACCTGGTGTGAGTTTTACAGGTGTCCGAAGTTTTCTGCGTGACTCTCTGGCGCCGCCTTCATTTGTGGGGGGAACTGCAGAGCTCTCGGTTTCCCTGGAGGCTCCAATGGAGTGAGAGTTCTGGGTGCGCAGGACTCTAGCGGAGGACTCTGCTGTCTTACTGTGGCTGGGTGGAGGGGGAGGAGATGACTGGGCTGAAGGTGTATCTGTGGGTTGGGTTCCAAAGCGGGCTGAGCTTCGTGTCCGACCGGGGACAACAGGAGGCTCAGCCTTGCCGTTGATTTGTGGATGTGTTTGCCGTAAAGAAGGAGCCCGGGAAGGTCCGGCAGGAGTGGGCAGAGCTGCACTGTCCGATCGAGGAGGTGCACGAGACGAAACCCGTCGCTTTCTTTCTGGACTGCAAATCAGAAAAAAACATTGTGTAGGCAACATTTAGAAACAGTGACCAATTCTAGAACATAATAATCGTGCAACAACCAATGAGATGCTGCTAGTACCTAGAGGCGGAGCTTGAAGGTGAAGAGCTTCTCCTCCTCTTCACAGACTGTCTGGTCAAGCGCTCCGGGTGCAGCCGCTGACGGGTGAATCGCTCACTGTGCAGACTTTGAGAAGCTTTAAAATCTGTCAGGATTGAACTGATATGCTCTTCAAACAGAGCGGACAATCGCAGACTCATGCTGTAGATCTGCATAAACAAAGACACACATGTATTAAATAAACCAGAACAATTGGCTATAGCATTACATGTCAAAATTGGACATGATCTCTTACCCTGGACTTTTTGCTGGGTGTATAGGCTTTGGAGTTGCTGAAGATGAGACGGACATCTTTACAAAGATCCATGGGAGTGTCATACTCTCCTTCTAACAACCGGTTCAAGACAGTCCCAAAGTCCATAGGAGTGTCCACAATGTCCAAGTAGTCCTGAGAGAGGTATTTTTGATGAACAGGGCATATAAGTAGACAGTGCACTGCAAAAAATTATTTCCTTGATCAGTGTTTTTGTTTTGTTTTCCAGTACAAATACCCAAACATCCTTTAAATAAGGTCTACACTACCTGTGAAAAGGGTCTCTCATGCTTACCAAATATGCCTTTATTTGATAAAAAAGTAACTGCTTTCATTTTTTTTTTTTTTTTTACAATTTAAAAATTGGATTCCGCTTTGGTACCCTTTAAATGGAGCTAATTTGCAGGTTCTTGGCGGAATTAAGGAATGAAATTAATGAGGTGATGGTTAGAAGGGAAAAATCGGGGAAGTAAAGGTAAAATTGGAGATGGAAGGATTTGAACATCTTTCAGGCGGTAAGATTGTAAGTTTCTTGGGGAGACTGGCTGTAGGATAGAGTCGAGTGAGGCTTCGAGGAGAGGTCTTCGGGGATGATTCATGGGAATCTTAATGGTGAATAAGGAGGAGCGGAGTTGGCTGCGTCTCCACATCTGGGGCCAGCTTCCTGAATTTCAGCAAGCATTTGTAATGTGATGAAGGAGGAGACAGGGGTGGGTTCCAGTGCAAGGGCATTGGAAGGCATGGGGAGAGGGTTGGCAGTCTACAACATGAAAGGTGGCCGGGTAAGAGAGGCAGTAGGAGGGATGGAAGGAGGGGCTGCGCTATGGGGGGAACAGAGGTGAAGGACAAAAAAAGTGGGAAAGATTAGGATTAGGAGTTACGGGAGGAAATGAAGGCAGGGAAACACTGTATCCAAAGACGGGATGAGCTGCTGGGTAGGCTGGAGAGAAGTGAGTCCCGGTGGTGGCGAACTGGACTTGGTGCTGGCTTGTGCAGGAAAGAGGATTGAAGGGCGCTGGAGGACAGGTGAAGGGTTGTAAGGCTGAGGTGGCTTGCTGATCGGTGGGATGATTTTCAGATGGATCAGGGACTGGAGGAGCTAGAGTGTTGACTGAATGGGCTGGTTGTTGTGGATTCGACAAACGAGAACTGCTGGCAGATGGATCCGGGGCTTTACCAAGGCTGCTGGTGTTTGGATGGTGATGAGCTGACTGGTAGGCAGAAAAAAGGGTGACTAGATCTGTTTTGGTGGATCATCTAGAAAAAGGGATGCTGGCTTTTGGTATTGCTTGACGGAGTGCAGGGATGGTCTATTTTTCAGAAGCAGGAACGGATGAACAGGCTGACGTGAAGGAAGAGGCTGGAGAGGGTGGAGAGTGTCTTTTGGGTGGAGGTGAGCAGGAACGAAGACGTCTGGGAGAGACGTCATTTCGAGGGATCTTGATGCTATGAAAGAGATGCTGAAGTAAGGGGGCTTGTGCTATTTATAGGAAGGATAGGATGATGAGATGATAGAATAATTAGGCGGACAAGGAGCCAGCTGTGATTAATTACCTCCTCCTGAAATTCATTTGCAAACATCATTTAAAGCGTCTTTGCTGATTTAAAAAAAAAATCTTTACTGACCCCAAACCTTTAAACGGTAGTGCACAAATAAAACACAATGTCGTTTTCCTGGTTTGCGATTTAAAAAACTGTTATTACTGGAAAACAAGACAAAACATTAATAAAAAAAAGATTTCTGCAGCAGGGGGTCTGAGACTGAAACCACGGCATCCTTCATAATTTTCACCTGAAGTTACAGATATAAGCTACAGTTGTGTGTGTATGTGTTTTTCTACATGTGGCTGTGTGTTACCGGATACTCCTCCAGATCCACAGGCTGTCTGAAAGGCTCTGAATCTTCACACTGAAAGATGAGCTCCAGCAGCTCTCTGCAGCGGCCCTTCCAGCTCTGAGGGTCCGACGATGGTTTACTGCGCAGACTCCTCAGGATAGGCTGCTGCTGCTGCCTCTGAAACAGATACACACTCGCAATTAACCAAATGTAAACAATCTTGATGTATAATCAGTACTTATCTTTCTAGGCCTGATTAAACTGTATAATATGAGTTAGAGATACCTTCTTATTGCGGCTAGATGTACAAGGTGCCTCATGTTCTTCATCTTCATCCTCATCCTCATCTTCATCCTAGGTTGGGAAAAAAGAGTGAATCAACAGGTCATCATTTCCAAGTGCTTGGAAGGTAACAAAAGAGCAGTTGTAGGCACTGTAATAATGTTAAATCTCTTTCACTCATGAGTGGTTTACGAGTGTGTGCTTCAATGACACTTACATCGCTTGAATCTGAGAAAGCAGTTTTCTTCATACTGTTATACAATGGAATAATATCTGTACAGCTTTGGTCCCTAAAGAACACAGACACAGAGATAGGCAGTCAAAAAGCAGCCTGATGTATGGCTGAATGCTAGGGATGCACTGAAATCTAAATTTGGTCTAATAAGAATTAATTTCATGTTTTTGACATTAACTAATAAATGGACAATATTAAAATGTAAAGTAGTTTGTCTAAATAAATAAAAACACTATAATAAATTAAACAAAATAATGAATATAGAGATTTGCTAAAAATTTAATTTAAAACTATTGTTTTTTTAGTGATAGTAAACAATATAAAAGTAAATATATTGAAAATGTATATATATATATATATATATAGTATGCAAAATTGAATATAGAATATCAGATGATACCGAAAAATTTAAATCATATTATGCATCCCAATACAACGGCACTGGTTCAGTTTTATTTGTGAATAACTTACTTGATAAATTGTAGTATGAGGTCAGATACGAATTTGGCAGTTTTGACAATGAACGCGCCTGGTTCATTGAAGGTTTGAGCGTTGTGTTCAATGTAGCGTACCTCCCACATCAACGACGACATTCGCCTGAAAAAAAATAAAAATAAAAATAACAGACGCATATATAATTTGATATGATCTACACTTGAAGTAATACACTGATGTAAACTCTTGATGTGTTCCAAAAAGCAGTGTTTGACAGTCAGCTTTGTGCTGACCTATAGAAACGGTTCTGTAGTCTTTGTCGGATGGTGCTCAGATCTGTAACGTAAGCAACTACGGTGCAATATGTTGGATATGCCTGCAAGTCGACTGGCAGTTCAAAGGGTGCAGCCACATCTGGAGGAGAGAAAGAATCAGTATTTAAGTTATATTCCATCAGTTTTAGACGAAACCATAGTATGAAGATATGTTGAAAGATATGATAAAGTCATACCCAAAGTGCAAAGCTGGTCAATGCCCCTGATGATGCGCTCACACTCTTCGTTACGTCTGCGTGAGCCCCACTCTCCTTCTAGGGACTTGTACAGTAAGGCTTTCTGCTCCTCCTCAGTTAGAGGCACGCTCAAACCTAACTCGTCAGGAAATGCTGCTGCAGACAGACAAAGAAAATGAAATGGAGAAAAACAAGAGACAGACAATCACAACTCCACTTGGATTACTTATGAAAACAATACCAGCTGGACATCAGAAGAGATGATACTCTCAATCTGATGGTTGCTGTGGTGACCACTGTGTGTGTGTATATGCAGGTTTAGCCTACGTTACAGGGACCAAATGTCACCACAAGAACAGTAAAACCTGAAATCAGCAACATTCTAAGGGACCTGTCTAGACTTCCCAAAAGGAAAAGTACACTCTATAAACATATTCTATAATGTTTTAATGGAAATACAGAATTAATGGAAATCAGAGCAGTGTTATATTTCTCAACATGTGCTTATGTGCTTGCTTTTATTAGTGCTGTGATGAATGCGCTATGAGATTAATTAAATTTAACTCCAGTTAACTTAATTTAACTTCATTCAATTTAACACAGTCAATGCATTTATCGCTAGTTCCTTTAATACACACCCAAAACAATCTCATATTTAAAAAGGACTGGGGGGAAAGGTTCGTTTTTAATTGATCCAGTTGAAACATACAAGTCATAATTCATAGATAATGCTTACTAAGCCTGCATTTATTTGATCAAACACACAGTAAAAACAGTAAGCTTGAGAAATACACACATTTCTCAGAATTCTATCAAAGTAGAACAGCATCTTCAAAGAGATTGAAAAAGATTTCAACTAAAAATGTAAAAGTCACTTTCAATCATTTTAATGTATGCTTGCTTTTGTTAGATTTAATTTCATTAGCAGAGTAGTCATTTAGTTAACAAAAGGGAAAGAATAGTGTAGCTACATTTTTGGCAGAATTGTGAAGTTTCACAAAGAATCTGTTAGGGCTGGGCGATTATACGATCTCGATTTGTGATCGCGATCAAATTAAGTTCGATCACGGTGATCAGCTGTGGGT
>JAUCNO010000500.1:9109945-9183080 GCA_032353835.1 Enteromius viviparus | reverse complement strand
TCCCTTGAAAAGATATAATAAAATATTCACAAAAATGTGAGGGGTGTACTCACTTTTGTGAGATACTGTATATATATATATACATACATATTTTTTTATTATTGTTATTAATTGTTATAAATATTTGTTATTAACTTTTAAATTGTTAATATTTAAAATAATTTTAGTATTTTTATTTTATATTTAAATTTTTATTTTGAAATACTTTATATATATATATATATATATATATATATATATATAATTAATAAGTATTATAAATATGCAAATGCTAAAGTGCCTTGAAGTACATTAAAGCTGTATATTTATCAGTATATGTGTTGACTGGGAATCAATCCTATAATTTTAAAACCGCTACTATGTTGTAAAAATTGTCTTTTATCTCTCTACTTTTTTCATTTCCTGCAGTGAAAACTATCTTGTGCGCTGGTCCAGCTCAGGTTTGGTGAAAGACATCGATCAGCTTCATAACCTGCGTGCCGTATTCACTGTACGTATTATTTTGGGCTTTACTTTTGACACGATTTATTCTGGATTATCATGGAGAGGTGGGGAAATGTTGAGACGTGATGCAGACCCGACTGAAATCTTTGAGCACCATGGCTCATTGACAAGCACTTTATTATCAGAAACTGAAATCCAATTATAAATGATTGATTTTGAAACTCTGCACAGGTATTAATACCAACAAGATGTTTATGCATCACACGATATGAGCAGAAGCGCTTATGAGAAGTGACTACTGGTAACTTGATGCTTGCAAATGTAATGCACAAATATTGGCTTATATAGCTCGTTTAAACTATTTTTGCCATTTTATATTTATTTTTAATTAAATTCAATTAAAAGGAATTATTTAGTCAAATAATTTTTTTAATATTTTAATAAAATTTTAATTAAATTTATTTTATATGTAAATTAATTTTTTTAGGTTTAATTATTGGAATGGATTCAGTTCTTATTTTATTTTTTATTTAATATTTAATTTGTTTATTTTATTTCAGTTAGCTTTAAAGGCAATATATTAGATTATAAGAATTTTATAATTATTTCAGCTTCATTTTAATGATCACCAGTGTTTCCAGCCCTGTTCTCTGCCAAAGATGCATTCGACGCGGTGTTAAAACTCGGTTGCATGATAATGAGATGTTTTAAAATGGTATCTAGGTGGTCTAGGTTTCGAATTGCGCTAATTTGTGCCCCCTGCACAAACCTCTACGCCTCACCAAACCCTTCACAAGCACGACCTAGTTGTTTGAGTCCAACACTTAAATATTTCTGCTTGTTCTTGGAAACACCGTCATGCAAATGACTCGTTTACGGCTCGATTCCTTTCGTCTGTTCCCGTCTCTCGCATTGTTCCTTAATGAGTATTCATGGCATTATTGGGTGACACTTTAATTCGTGTTCATCAGTCGTGTTGCAGAATTGGTAATTAAAGTGTTGGAGAAAGCAGCATCATCATTAAAGCTGTAAAGGGTAACGAGCTCACGGTCGTTAGAGGAGGAAGCTCTCCGGAGACGCCGCCTGCTTTGCATTGTTGCACATATTGTGTGCATCCATGTACGTGGGTTGGCATCTGCGTGTACATGAACACAGAAAAAACTATTATCTGTGCATGGAAACATGCATTTTAAACATGCATTCATACTGAAGTTTTTGTGTTTCTCTCACACTATTATTAAGCCCATTTGTTTGTAATTGCATGCATTGTTCATAATCTGTAATTATAGAGCATGTCGGTTTGTTGGTGTGTAGGTGCTTGTTTGCACCCACACGCTCTCATTTGCTAGAGGTCATTTTTTTTTAATAGATACCAGGCTGTGAGGGTGGTTTTTCCCCAGAATCCTCTGCTCTCTGCACAAACCCCCAGCGGGGAATGAGTCGCTGCCCCCAATCAAACACCGCTCCAGTAGTTTACCCTTCACCTTGACTGAGTGCTAACAGTTTGTGTATACATTGCATGCATCGGATAGTTGCTCAACAAACGAGTTTGACTTTAACTAGATGGTTGCAGGCAGAAACACCTGGTGCATGACCGATAGTGCTTGGGGGCTCAAAATAATATGGGCTGTTTGAGTACATGATTGTGCATGCTTTTAATGGTCTTGTGTGTTTCTCTCCAGGATCTGGGGAGCGAAGACCTGAAGAGGGAGAAGATCAGCTTTGTTTGTCAGATCGTTCGAGTGGGCCGGATGGAGCTCAGAGATAACAACACTAAGAAATTAACGTCTGGCCTCCGCAGACCCTTCGGGGTGGCAGGTAGAGCCTCACACATAACACTTGATGCAAACTTAGCACGGTCACCGCAGCGTCCACTAAAATACCTCAAGGAATTTGCACTGATGTATTATATGTAGATGTTTATATGCATTGATTTTAAACAACCTGTTCATCTAAAGGGACACCAACCACACAGCCATTGTTACTACTGTAAATATACTGGTTTATTTTTATTAGATAAAATTCAACATAACATTCACTTAATTCAGAATTCAGTTTTTGTCTTGTTTTTATTTTATATTTATACGTATATTACATTTTCAATTTTATCCATAAATTTTTTCTAATTTCGTTAGTACTGTTAAGCACAAGCTATTTCATTAGATATTATTAAACGTATACACTAAGATGAGTTTTTGTTGTTAATTATTTTTTACTTTTTTTGTATTGTATTTTATATGTATTATTTTTGTTTATTTTTTAAAAAAACTTATAGAAGTAAGATTTTATTAATTTATTTTTTCAAAACAATTAAATGTAACATTTTGTAACAATTAAATGTAACAAATGTAACAGTTTTTATTTTTTTTATTTTGGTTATTTTTTATAATTTATTATTATTATGATTATTATGGTTATATTTAATTAATTTTTTTTTTTTCATTTTGTGTTGAATAGCACAAATCAATAATAATCATACACGCATATATACATTTCATTTTTGATATAATTTTACATGTAAATGTATAATTAATAGTTAGTTTATAATTAAATGTAACATATTCCCTAAATGTACACATACTGTTTGTTATTTTTTTGTTGATTTAAATTATTTACATGCTGAGTTGCCACAGTTTGTGCTGTTAAATTGTAGGGTTTTTTCTTGTTTCAAATTGCGGGTAGCAGGTGTTTTGTCTTGAGATCAGTATTGTTATTTGTCAGTTTTATTTGAGCGATTGCATACTCCTTCAAAATACAATTCTTCAAGCCTTGTGTGAAATGAGCTGGAATAATATTGTATGTATGTGTTACAGAGGTTGACACAACAATCTCTCTGCATTCATACATTTATAATGCATTCAAAACAAACACGGCCTTTGCGCTGATTATGTCTGCCTGGAGGTAAATATTGTTGCATTACATCTACAATCACAGAATGCATTGTTAGTCTTGATCTGGCTGAAGTGAAGTGACCCTAACGTTTGTTTCTACTATTGTCACTATCAGTGTTGCCATTATTGTGCAATGCATTTCTCACAGTTTTAGTTTGATGGGAAAAGGAAGATCTGTTCTTCTGTTGTATTTAAATAAATAAGACTGAACGGGAGAATGACAGCAGACATGCAGTCTTTGGTTTGAACATCAAACGGGTTTGAAGTGGGAAGCATCTCTCTCTGTGTCTCTCTCTGTACGGACGTTAGCAGTATGTCTGTATGTGGGTCAGGCAGGTAGAGGCAGAACCTGTATGTGCAATGTCACCTTTAATGTGTCACTTTCAGAGACAAGCCAACGCTTCCATTATAGCTCATCAGTTTCCCGTTGCCTGCTGTAAACCCAATCTCAGCACGGCCACTGCTGCACACCAGGCCAAATGGCCATTTAGAGGCGATGTTTATGTGTTCAGTCAGTAATAGCTGCCACTTGACAGCTTATCTACAAAGTTTTGCCTGCTCTCACCTTATAAACCACAAATATAAACTTTCATGAGTCTTTCTCTTGTGCTTTTTGCTATGCTTAATGTTTTACAGTGATGTGCTGAGTCCCAAAATTACACCTCAATACACAAACTAACATTTAATATGTCAGACTAGTTTATATTAAACTTGTTTGTTTTATTTTTTACATTTGTTTATTTTCTTTATACTGTGTGCATAACACATAAACGCAATTTAAATTGTATATCACTATTATAGTAATGGGAATTTGGCTAAATATAATTTTTTTTTCATAATAATTTAATGTTTGGCTAAATCAGGGGTGGGGAACGTCCGGCCTCAGTAAGACTAGACAGTTTGATCCGGCCCAGTCAGTCAATGCAAAATCACCCCCCCAGGAAAGAAAAAAAACAATTGTCTGTGATTAGAAAATGACAAAAATAAAATCAAATAAAAATAGAAATGTAACATTAGATACTATATAAATGATGAATAATTTTGATTAAATTACATTTTAAATAAATGTGACCCTGGTCTAGGGCTGGGCGATTATACGATCTTGATTTGTGATCGCGATCAAATTAAGTTCGATCACGGTGATCAGCTGTGGGTCTACTTTCTCGATCACGTGTATAACATGCTGCAGTAAAGTGCACGACAACAAATCACAACCCGCTTTCCTGGCACCGCGCTGTCTGCTAGAGTTGTGACGTTCGCGAACGAACCGATTCTTTTGAACGGCAGATAAAGATGAACGATGGGAGCGGAGTTGCGGTGGGAGCCGTTCTTTTTGTCCTTCTTTTTTTCCTATGCGTGTTTCACACAGATGCACACAAATTATCTCCTCTGCGAGGCAGAACAGTTATAGGGGGTGTTACTGCCTAACAGCATCAGTGTTGCCAACTATTTCCAATGAAAAGTAGCTGTGATATCTGTAGCTGTGATGTCTTTTGATAAAAAACCATGATTAAAAATCGAGATCGTTCGATATGGCAAAAAAAATCGTGATCACTTTTTTTGCCATATCGCCCAGCCCTAGAATCTGTATATATTTACACATATACATACAATATTCAAATATTACTTAAATAGACTATGTTTTATTATACTGATAGCTGTAGTGTTTCAAGGTTCAAGGTAGACTTTATTGACATTTCACTGTACACAGGGAGATGAAATGGCGAGAGCTCTGGATCGACAGTGCAGACATCCAATTGTGATTATCATACCTTCATTGGGAATCTCCTCCATGTCCCATGGGCTCATCTTTTCTGTATCTCCATTATCCCAGCTGCATCACACAATAACACAGAACTTTCAACATAATGTCATCTACTATTACAGCCCCCTCCTCCAAAAAATATGTGCAACACCACACTAAGCTCAGTAAACCTCCATATAAACCACATTTAGTCTTAAATTCGATGTTGAAGAGGAAGTGAAGTTATGAAGCAATTAAATCCAGAAAGATTTGTTGGTTATTTGGATATTTTGTAATGTGGTTAAAACAACCTACGATGGAGATTAATAGAACTAACTGTGTGTGCTGTTTGTGGCCTCATGGCTTCACGCCTGGTTAGGACACAATGTAACAGTAATTGAATTGCTCTATAACATGTGTAAAGATGTGTAGATGGACACGGAGAACTGACCAGACGTTGTAGCACTGGAACAGAGAGTCTGGATATTCAGCCTGGTAAGGCTCCTGACTTTCAATTGTACCAAACCACCAGGCATCATCTATCACTGCTCGGAAACGATCACCTGACAAAAAAAAAAATCATCTCAAATCAGACACAATTAGACAAAGCAAAACCAAATTAAGTGAATAAAATGCTAATAGTACAATTCATACAGACCATTACTACTCATACTCTTCTATTACAAATAAAAAAGTATTTAAAATTTGTGATAGATAAATAGAAAGACTGTTTCAAGGCCAGCACTTTTTTTAAAAGGTTTTCTTGAAATAGCAACGTTAGGTTGGACAATCACATCTGTTCAATGTCTAAGAAAATGATTAGAATCCTTTGACATTTTTGGTAGATTCGATTTTTTTTACAGCATGAGAGCCCAAAGATGAAACATAAGAATCTAGCACTTGGATTTTGAACAAGATTTTTAAAAAGAATTCTCCTTTTCATCCTCTCAAACCCCCCTGATGTGTCATTGACCCATTTGAACCTGTGAAAAATAAATATCTGTGCAGAAATGCACTCAATTCACACACTAACCTATCATCCAGTTCCTCTGTCTTGCATTATCAAACTGCTGCCGAAGTACCAGGAAGTCTATGACATCAGGCATGTCGTGGTATCTAAGATCCCGACAGAAATGTGAGTCACGGGTGAAAAGCCACTCAGTGGAGATCATGGTGAATAGGTCACTGTGACTCAGTACTCACTTCATAGAGAAAGAGCCGCCCGTCAGTTTGCCAGTGTCTGGGTCCAGGAAGGCCAGCTTCAGACAGCACAGAGTAGGCAAGCCCACCTCATACTTAATGCCCACTATCTTCAACAGCTCCTGCTCCTGTACAAACCACAAACCATTTCCTAAATGTTTTATCATGTGCATAAAAATACTGCGAGGTTAAAGTGCATTTCACTGAAGACTTACCCTGAGCTCTAACTTTTGCCAGGGCTGTTTTTTAGGATTTATACTAAAGATCTTGTTTTTTTTGGCCATCTCCACATAAGCTTCATGGCCTTGACGGAAATAATACACCTGTTCACAAACATAACAAACAGCTTCCTGTTATGAGCATGTTTTTACACACCACATAAATAACACTATTCCACATTTTAATATGCTTTAGCACCTCATCGCCCATCTGTGGGGTGAAGGGGCATCTCCGTGGCATAGTGTCAGTGATCCAGGCGGAGGGCAGCCATTCCTCTAACGTTAAACCCTGGTCCTGCAGTTCAGGTATCCTCTGAACATATAAACACACACACACACACACAAACATTATATATATATATAGACACACAGAAAGTTCTGTTAAAAATTTAAATAATTATTTTAATTAAATTTAAAAAGATGGAGACTTTTGATGATGGTCTCATCAAGGATTAAAATCTTTTTTTTTAATTACTTTTATTACATAGAAATGAGTCATCCGTTTACTCGAATAAAGACTGATGAATCAGCTCTGGTGTCATTTCCGTAATTTCTATCACAACCAAATATTTCTATAAATTCTAATAAGTTCTTTCAAAAGTTTGTGCACTTGGTCACCAAGGAGACAACAGCATCAGTGAAGAACTGGAGATGAAATATTAGACATTTGGTGTGTGACGAATACAAAAGAGAGGAGGGGGGTCAAGGTTTTTCACAGAAAATGTGTTTAATGCCATTTCCAGTCAAGACGTAATTGTCAAATTATGCAGAAAGTGTGAAAATATTCAATTGTGTGTATTTGGGATATATCAAATGCGAGCTATGGCAAGAAAAAAGAATCTGTAGAAAATATTCTATTTCAAAAATGTTTCAAATATCACTTCCAGATTAAAAACAAATGGTTATATGGTGCAAATGGCATCAGCTCATAAAGACTTATGGAAACCAACATAAAAACAGAATGACAGAACTCTCCTTCGACTCGTTAATGTTGTCATGACTACTGTCAGTGGACAAATTCAAGAAGCTAGTAAGCTTGACACACATGTTTTTAGAAAAGGACTCCACAGATGAAACGACACACAAAGGACCACTGACCTTCCGTTTCTCCTTTGGCTTCTTCTTCTTTGGTAGTGCTCCATCTTTTTCCTGCTTTTCTTTCCTCCTCTCATTCTTGGAGTCTTTTTTCTTCTCTCCATCTTCTTCTGAGCTGCTGGCATTCTTCTTCTTTTTCTTCACGCTGGTCTTCTTGGGCGGTTCTAGGTTTATTCCTGCATCTGCTGTCCAGTCTGAGTAATCGCTGGAGTAATCGCTGTAATTATATACAGACCCAGCATATATGTGACTCTGGCTGAAGCATGTGCATGTAAGATATATGGCACTGTGTCAAATTAAGTTTGAGGGTAATGAATATTCACCTGGAGCTGCTGTTATCATCAGGCCAGGGCTCTTTTTCCTCTCGTTCCTCATCTGATGATTCTCTGCTTGGAGGTCTTGCTTCAGTTTCTCCCTAAAAATCAAATAATTTTTAAATGGGACATTTGCTTTTCAAATATATGCAACAAGTCTAATGTCACTACTCTAGAAAATCCATTTTATAATTCAGCATCTTGACTGGCTATACCGAGGGCTTTATATATTTCTTTTTATATTTTTCCAAAATTCATTCAACTTATAATATTACACAGCTAATTTATTAAAAGCTATTCCATTAAGACCCTATGAAATGTTTTTTTTTTTCTTAAATGCAGATTATTTTTTAAACTAATTCTGTTTTCCATTAATTTTCTGAATTCTATTTTAATGGTTTCTTTAAATTTTGATTAAAAAAAAGTAAATAATGTGGCAGAGGCTGAAAATACTGCAAGTGTCACACGTTCTCAGGTTGTGTGTTGAGAGTCTGCACTATTTATTCACACAGAGACATGCTGGATTTATATTTGGCTCAATCTTAACAGACACTAGTCTTAATCATGTTTTGATTTAAGTGTATGGACCAACATTTGATCTATCCATATAAAATCTGTCAAATTCTATGACATTATAGAGTAAATTCTGTTTTTTATGACTGGATTCTGTGATTCCATAATCTGCATTGCGAAAATCATACAACCCTGTATACTACTGAATAGATTCTTTTTTTGCAGTGTAACAACTGAAGAGTAAAAAATATTAATAAACATGCCTGTTCACACCAAATCCTGATTTGAATAGAAACCAACGTGTATAAAATATTCACAAATATGATCTGACAATAATCTTACGATTGTTTGAAAAGTGAGCAGAATAATTTCAAACTGACTGCTCTTTACAAAAAAAGAAACTAAAAAAAACAAAAAAAAACAATGGATCTTCACAGTTCTATTCATCATTCATCAATCATTCTATTTCAGTGAGAAGTAGATAGTTTCTTTTTAAAAACAGTCATATTTCTGATGATTGTTCTACAGAAGTTGTTCTATAGATTGAGAAACTTGCTATGGATGAAACATTAACACTGTGAATGGACCACTCACACTTCTAACAAAGACTTTAACACTACAGATGGAACAATGAAACTTTAGACACAATGCCAGTAAAAAGACAATAAATCACAAACATTCTCAGTTTTAAATGTTTAAAAGTCAATATAAATTTAAAACTGACCCTATGTACTTCCATAATGCACATTCTTGTATAGTGAATGATTAATCTATGACAGTCTAAAGATAATAACGTGTGCCGCTTCTGAAACTGAGCTTTAATGTTCAGTTGGTGTCACTAGGCTCTTTTATATTTCAACCACTTGTCTAACAGAAAATTTTTTTCCCAGTTTACTCATACTCATACAACATACTATGACAGTAGTGATCTCAGGAAATTATGTGCTGTATTCAAAGTTAAACATGTCTGATGTTTGAATACCATTTTTCAGTGATCTTACAGCCATACTGAAAGCAGCATTAGATAGTTTACCTCAGATCTTGAAAATAAATTTAAGCAAACATGTACGCTAAAACTGAGAACACAATCCGAACCAACAAACGTTTTCCATATCAGTCACTCAGTGTGTACATTAAATTATGTTAAAAAAGGTTTGATATTTGTGAATTGGATTATAACTTTTTTATTTCATAGTGAGTGCAGTGAGCTTCCAGAGAGAGCCTCTCACACACACTTTTGATTAACTGTGATGTTTGATTGATTGCGTCATGTCTGTGGTGGACCTCTCACACTTCTTGTTGCGTGGCGTGTTTTAAGGACACAGTGCAAGATGTTGGTAACACTTTACAATAAGGTGTCATTTGTTAACATTAGTTAATGTATTAACTAACATTAACGATGCATTTATTACACTATTCATTAATCTTTGTTATTGTTAGTTAATGAAAATGCATTTGTTCGTTGTTTATTCATGCAAGTACACAGTGCATGAACTAATATTAACAAACACAACTTGTGATTTTAATAATGCATTAGTAAATGCCGAAATTAACATTAACTAAAATTAATAAATGCTGTAGAAGTATTGTTCATTCATAGTTCATCTTAACTTGTGTAGTTAACTAATGCTAACTGATAAACCTTATTGTAAAGTGTTACCATGATGTCTTTTATTCAGCAAGGATGCATTAAATAGATAAAAATTGACAATAAAATCTTATATTTTTGAAACTTCATAATCATCAGCTTTGCCAGCTTTAATACAACATTTTCAATTGTATTAAATTAAATAGTAAAAATCTTTCCAACCCAAAACTTTTGATTGGTAGTGTACGTTCATTAAAAGAGCAGTTACTGTGACTTTACTTTTCCCTAAAGGGACATCCTGTGACAGTACCTCAGAGGCGCTGTGCTCTTCCTCGTTGGGTTCACTCTGACGACTCGTTTCCTCCACGGCCAATCGTGTATGGTAGTTATGCTGGTTGCCCTGGTGACGGCGCCCCTCCTCCACAGAATTTTCTATAGCATGCTGGTATGAGAAATGCACACATTCATTTGCTTGTTAAACAGCAACTAAGGAAACGTTTAGTTGGATGTAAACATTTGGTGGTTAATGAAGCTTCACACAAACACTACATTTCATCCCAATCAATCAGAGGCAGGCAAGTTTATCCAGACCTGTATGCATTTTTAAATTGATGATCGTATGTGATAATTTACCCGGTTTTCTCTGTGGTACTGGCTGTGTACGCTGCGTCTCCTCCTTTCTGACCTGTAGATGTTGATTTCCTCTTCTCCTTTAGCTGCACGCCAAATCTCCTGCTTACTGCATTCACAAACAAACACATAAAACAGACAAATTGCATTACACTGTAAGAAACAATAGAAACGAGAAAGCTTTGTTCGAGTTACAGGTGTCTATTAAAATATTAAATACAACAGATATACAAATGTTTCAAGTTAATTTTACATCATAAGGTTGTTTCTTTTTTACAGAAGAAAATAAAATAAAAGCTAGATATATAATGTTTTACCAAGCTATAGCTGGTGATAGTTCAGGAACAAGGACCCTTCGACTCCATGCCACCAGGTCTCTCTCGGTGGCAATCTCACTGCGTGGAGCGTTACTGTGCATCTGCCGAACTCCTTCGATCTGTCCACTGCGTCTCAGACCCACGTTAGGTGGAGAAGAGACTTCTGTGGGAGAACTGACAGATCCTACACACAAAACAGACATGCAACCAGCATCAATACGACTGTTAAAGGGTTAGTTCACACCAAAATGAAAATTTGGTCTTTTTTTTTTTTACTACTTTTCTGGATCAGGGATCACTTTTAGTTGTATTGCTGTCTATGGAGGGACAGACAGCTCTCTGATTTCATCAAAAATATCTTAATTTTTGTCCTGAAGATGAACGAAGGGGGTTTGGAACGACATGAGGGTAATTGTTGGGTGAACTAACCGTTTATTACAGTATTACAATCACCCCCCCACCGGTTCATAGAGATCATCGGATGACATTTTTATACTCACTGGGGGGTTGTAAGACACTATTCTTTGTAAATTCGCTTTGGAAAACACAGACAAATTACACTGTCTGGCTCTTCAATTGTTTTAACTGTAAACTGCTGGATGCATGTGTGATTGTCTTTTTTTAAAGTAGATTGTTTATGTAATATAATGCAACAATTTTTATTCTACATTTGAACGCTTTTGCATTTTCTAATACTTGAATAATTAATATGTGCTTTTTTCTATTTTAGTTAGTGCTATTAACTGTTATTGTTAACTAAATTTGAACTGAAATAAAGCTTAAAATTAAATATAAATACTAAATATAGGTATTAAAACAGCATATAATATGAAATTAATATCAATATCATTTGTTTTGTGATAATTTTTAAGTGATTAAATTAAAATGTTTAATTATGGTATAAAGTACTTTTAATTATACAAGTAATTAAATAAATGTTAAAAATAATCTGGTATCAAAAATCATGATTTTTTACTCATGATTTGAACATTTTAGTTTTATGTCACTACACTACAAAAAATGTGGGCATTACCTCTGCTGGCTCTGGTGTCAGATCCCAGCCTCTGGTCCTGCTCTTGCTGTAGTCTCTGGATCATATTATCAAGAGGACTAGAGCCTTCCGCAGCTTGCTGACTAACCACCTGATTCAGCCCTGAGTGAAGAAATAAGAAACAAACACATTTGTGTTCGCTGACAGCTTGCAGATGTATGTTTGCATACACAAATAGCCAATAATTACCTTAAGTAATAAAAAAAGAGACACTCTGTTTTGCTTTTCTTACCTGATGAAGTGAGCCCCATCTGGGGTATGAGCTGTTCCTCTCTGCAGTTCTCTCTGCCAGGAACCAGTCTCTGGTAGCGTGGAGGGTGGGGATTCCCATCCACATCCACCAGGAACGGTGGGGGCATGAGGTGAGGTGCCTGCTGGGTTTGTTCGTCCAGCACAAAGTTATGGGCATCACGGATAAGCGGCCGATAATCAGTGTGGAAGAACATCTGATCTGCTATCTAGAGAACAGAACAATAGATACGTTCACAATGAACACACATACTAACTGAGTAAGACAAACAGGGCTGTTCAAAATACAGAACCTTATTATTCTTTTATTACTTCTGATTGATGCACTACATATTAGTATTATAGGCAGATGTTAGTTTAAAAACACTGACATCTGCCAGTACTGAATATTTATTTGTGCATGCTCCTTTCCCCATTTTTTATATTAAGATTACAATTTCTGTCATCTAACAATATTTTAATAACATTATTAAATATAATCTTTAGAAAATGTCACAACGAACATCCATTTTTAGACAGTACATTATAATGCTGTGATGCCTGTATTTACTTGAAGCACTTCAAATAATTGTATATACAATACATTATTCAAAATAGAGATAGTAAAATGCATCAAAAAGTATGCTATTATTTAATTCTGAACATAATGTCTGTGACAGACATTGGCATTCAGTACCTTGTCGTATCTGCTGCTAGAGCCGAAGCCAAAGATGAGCAGGTGACCGTGGGAGTCTGTGCAAGCGAAGTGCTGCCCATCTGGAGAGCACTTACAGTCAAAGACTGCACCATGGCCCTGACCCTCAATCTACACACACACACACACACACACACACACACACCAATAGAATCAATAGATTTGCATAGACTTCTTTTAGTCAAACGTGTGATGCAATCTAATTAAAGAAATATAGTGTAGCTATTTAGTTCACCATGTTAAAGTAAGAGCGTATTTTGACTCCTCTTGCCAGATCCCAGACGATGGCGTTTCCATCATGCCCAGCAGAGAAAAGCACTCTGGAATCAAACGGATGTGGCTCCAGCACAAACACCTCATCCTCATGGCCCTGTGGGTGAAGGCCATAACCACAGTGTTATTCATCAGATATTGCCTTCTTTCAGTCATTGTGGAGAGATCTTTACACTCTTACCATCAATACATGAATAAGGTTCCCTGTATACGAGTTCCACACTTTCAACGTCAAGTTGTTCGCGGCGGTAATGACTGTGTTGTCGTTGCAATCCCAGGCCACCATAGTCACCTTCAGTTTGGTGACTTTGTCCTCTAAAGGTGGAGGGTTGTATTTGCTGAAAGACAGAAATAAGAAAATAACTTTTTATAAAATAGAGACCTTTCTAACTGGCCTACTTTTAAAGAGCAAGAGCAATGAGAGACAAACCAGTATATATAGAAATATACAAACATGCATTCATTCAGTCTGGTTACAACCTTTTTTCAAAATATCTTCCTTAGTGATCGTCAAAACAAAGAATTTCATACAGATTTGGAACTATTCGAGGGTAAGTAAATGATGACAGAATATGCTACCATGCAGATAAGGCAGAATATGTTTCTATAGACTGATGGGACCTTTATGAGGGAAATGATGGAGAAAAGAACAACTGAAGACTAATTTAAGAAATAAATGAATAAATCTAACCCAGATGGCACCTGTTTGCTCAAAGTTTTGTAGTTTTTTGTAAGTTAAGAGGATAATTGGCGTTCCAGGTAGAATATGAATCCATTGTTGTGATACTGTGGCTTTACAGGTTTCATTTCAGTCGCTCCTGTGCAGTCAGAATCAATTGCCCTCTTGGGGCTCCAAAGTAATTATGCTGCTAACGATCAATTGTTTAGCAAACAAAATGTAACAATAATGCACAATTAATCAAGCCATATCTTTGAGTAGTGATTAGCATTTATCTTACCCTGGTAGCTTAGTGGCCATGTCCAGGAGAATGCTTCGCCAGTCCTGCTGCTGCAGCTGCCATATCCGTGCTGTGCCGTCTCTGCTGCCACTCACAAACCTGCACATGCATAGGTTGACACTCAAAAATGAAATCTATACAAATACACACTCTGAGGCTTCAAGAAAAGGAGTTAACGAGGCACACTGATTAATCCACTAACATTGAAAACTTCATTGCTGTCTTAAAATGTTAAGGGCTACAACAATGATAAATTAATTCCCCTTCAACCATTTTGAAATTACTTATTGAAAAAGGAAAATGACATGAGTTAAATTAAGTTAACCGGATGATGAAGGGTTTTCTTTTAATTTACCATGTACTGAATGTGGCTCTTGTATTGTTCACTTTGTATTACTCTATAAGGCATATTAAGTTTTTTTTATACATTTTTCTTCAGATAGAAAACTATGTCTTTTGCACTAAAAACTACTTATGTAAAGTTATGTAGTTATGATCATTTTTTCTCTCTACGAACCTCAAAATTATACCTTCCATTTTTGTTACTGTGCCTTTAGTACCTCCATAAACGCTCGCTTTGCACTGAGTAAAAGAGATATTAATGAGATGTAGTATTAAATGTGCTAGCATTTACATAAATTTAGCATCATGTGCACTGCTCCATAAAACAGTGATGTTAACTGATGTGTGCTGTATGTGAATTTAACAGCAAAAAACTACATCATCAACTAATGGTTTGGTGTGCTGTCGGGAGCAAGCCGGGAGTTCGGTGAACCCCAAGCCCAAGTAGCTCGACCATAACGAGGGCGTGGCTCAGAGTCCGGCTCGAACCCTGCGTGCCCCCCTGGAAGGAGTGAACGGCGGAAGGAATGCAAAGAACGAGATACAGAAGGAAACTGGATTGTTTATAGTGGAGAGTTAGTGATTGGATTGGCTTACAATGAAGGTGGTACTGATTGTAACAATATCTTTAAAACTATTTACTATTTACTTTTTATTATACTATAAAACATTTTTTTTACATATTACATTAAAAATACGTCAAAAAATTCTTACTCTAAGTTGTGTAACAACATATTTTAGTCTTAATCTTATCATATTTTAAACATAATATCTTCCATAATTTTTTAAAGCAAATTCATCTAGGGATGTTTAAATATTTGTGCTGGAATAAAGCCACAAACAGAGATTAAAACAACTATTTTTGAAGCAGTGCCATGCAATTTTACTATATGGAAAAGAAAAATTGCATTAGGCTGTGACACAATGTAATTTTTAATAAGCTGATAAGTGTGCAAGAATGTAGATGTGTATTACTCTATGAGGCCGCGTGTATCTATAAATGATTTGGAGTGTATTCATCTGTTGAATATGACTGTGGATTATCTGTTACTGTGTGCAATCTACTCATTTGTGACATGATTTCCTTCTTTTTGTCAGTACACTGCAGTTCTATTGATTGGTGAGGTTTCTTCCCTTCTTATATATGTAACACTGGATGCTGTCTGCTTCGGTGCAAAAAAATCTGTTCATGTGAACATCCATCTTTCTAATTCCTTAGGGACCTGTTACAGACCTCTCCATCTTATTACTCTCCTTCTCTCTCTTACTCCTCCTTTTCTCCTGCTTCTCCTCTGTCACCCTCCCACCCCCTCCCCCGATGCAAAAACATTTGCTCATTAAAGTAGAGCGAGTGAGGAACATAAAAGAGCTTACAGAGAGCTGTTGTGTCACATGCCTGTTGTTTAAGTAGAAAGACATTTCATGCACATGAATTCCTGTACGATGTGTATCTAAGACGCATGTGTGTTGGGAACAAGGGTGTTTTTCCGGCTGACAACATCAGCTTGTAATAATTATAAGAACCCCCAGGTTCCATTAATCCAACAAACCCGACATATAAACACACACAAACACACTCTCACAATCGCACATGTACACAAATAAATGGAGCCAGTATTGCTCACCGATCGCCACCATGGGAGAACTGGATGCTGTCGACTTTGTCCTGAGGAAAAAGAGAAAGTCATTAAAAAACATGAGGGGAACCTCAAAATAATAATGAATTCCTGCAACAGTGAATCCAGTAAAGAGAATAAAAATGAGGTGATTTAAAACAATACATAACTACACATACAATTTTACAAATACTGAGAATTTGTTGGGCTGAAACAATTTGCAATCATATATATATATATAATTTTCACACTGAATCACCAATTTAATGTAGAAACAACAAGAAGAAGGTATTTTTTAAATATTTATTTGATTTCTGCCACTAGGCAAGTATCGCAGACACTAAAACTAACACTGATACTGATGACTAAATATAAGACTTTGTTAAATAAAGTCACACACAAAATAAAAACAAAAAAAAAAGCATCACATACAGTGTGAGACTCCAGCTCAGATATCTTCTCTGGTTGTCCATCTCCAAAGTAATAAACCCTAATGATATGATCAGTGCTGCCTGTTGCGAGGAACATTCCACCTGGAATATCATCAAATATCATTTAACATTAAAAAACATCATCATCATTATCCATAACACAGCATTAATGAGCACGCATCCGGAAAAAATCCAGCATAACAAACCTTTGGTCTTTTTTCCTCACAAGCATAAACAATAGTCACAAGAAACTCAAAGTGCTCAAATTAATTCAGAACATGTAGAAGACATAAAGAGGAAAGAACCATAATCTGTTTCAATCTTTTTGTAAGTGTGTGTGTGTGTGTGTGTCTATTTGGGTAAAAGCCAGTTGAGTGTTTCCTTTCTTCAGTAATGTGTATTTGAAGAGCTCCTGCAGTGCTGAACACTCTCTTTTTAAAAAGTCTGTGATATCTGTCTGACAACAAGATATTTATAGACTCACTTGCAGAAAAATGTTTAAGCCAAAAACGATCCGCTGTCACTCTATAATCTGCTATCGGCTTTCAGAACAACGATAACATGGGAATAAATAATCAATTAATGTGAGAGCACATGAATTCATTTAATAATGGGAATAAGATTTTAAATACCACTGCTGTCTCATATTAAGGCCCCGAAATTAAGGTAAGCTAATTTTATCACTGGCTTACAGTCCACAGCAATACATTTAATCAAATTTGTAAATCTGTCTAAGAAAGATTTAGGGGTCATTTATACAGGACTGTGCATTATGTTGACAGCCCTAATAAATATAGATTTTCTCACAAGATTTATTTCATTTGCTATCACATATGATATATAAGATCACAACTGTATCATATGTCACATGATAAAGCAGCTATGCAATCTGGCAGATACCACTGTCTCTAAACATTTTCACCTGGGTTCCTGTGACAGGCTGTGAATGATAAAGTGTAACTGATAAAACGGGAGCAGGTAGAGGTGAGAAAAGAGCTCTGACGCTTCTGGTCTACCTGCACTAAAAGAGGAACAGATCATCTGCACGCCTGGTCTGGGCCGTTCGATGAATTTGCTGGGTCGCTGCCTGCAAACACATATAATACACACAGTAACACAATTAGTGCAAGACTATATTCTCTTGGTAACCTTATTTCAAAGGTGAAAGGTGGCATTGCTGCACTAAAATGCAATTACAAAAATACCAAGTGGAAGATTAAAACACTAAAACTTGCTACCATGTATCTCTTTTGCATGAATTCAAACAAAAAGAGGTTTAAAAATGTGCTTTGAATAGCAAAGAAAAGATTACAAAACGTAAAACCCCATTAATGAGTGCAAAAATGAAGGAAACACACCCGAATTTGAGCGTGCGTGCATCCCACTGCCAGAAACAGATGGTGCCGTCAGCTCCAGTGGAGGACAGGAACCTCTTATTGCCACTGCACAGAGGAGAAAACTACACACACACAGAAGAAACAGGATTACAACACAGTATATGTCTCTATGAGTGGGTGTGTGATTGTGCATGCCTATATACACTGCAACGCATATTTCGTAAATTTAATGTGAGAGTTTGAGGTCAGCAATATATATATATGTATATATTTTTTATTTTTTTTTGAGAGAGAGAGAGAAATTAATTTAATTCAGAAATGATGTTAAATTGATAAAAAATTTAAATTGACAGTTAAAGGTGCTCTATGCGATGTTGCAGGATTTTAGCTCGATTTTTTTTTTTATCTCAAACCGTATGCATTACCCTTCGCTCGTCTTGCTGTCTGCCCTCTGAATACACTGCGAAAAACCCCGCTCTCGAAAGACAACACAGAGGCTGCAATACCAAAACAACCACTATGGGTACAGGATGCTCATCAAAACAAATACAAACTTCGGCCAACCAATCGGCAAGAAGAGGTGGGGTTTAACGCGCGCATTTTCCCCACCTCTTCTTGCCGATCAGTTGGCAAGACGTTAGAGGGGTTATGCATACGGTTTGAGATAAAAATGTAATCGAGCTAAAATCCTGCAACATCGCATAGAGCACCTTTAAGATATTAATGTCTTTATGTAATCTAGAACACACTATTTCTATTTAAAATGCTGTTTACTTCAAACAGATACACTGATTTTTATATTTTGATTCATCAAAGAATCCTGACAAAAATGTATTACAGTTTCCACATAAAGGAGCAAATCTGAATAATTTCTGAAGGAGGATATGACACTGAAGACCAGAGTAATGGCTGCTTGAAACTCAGCTTTCCATCGCATAAATAAACTGCATTTAAAATATGTTAAAATAGAAAACAGTAAGTTAAACAATATTTCACATTACTGTTTTCACCGATTATATAAATGCTGTCTTGGTGAGCAAAGAGACTTTCTTTTAAAGCCGATGTATATTTCTGGCTACTAGAAGTTTCACATTCATTTTTACAGTAGTTCTGCTGTTTATTATAATTAAGTAGCACTATGTTTTGACTTCACAGTGAACAGTATCAGGAAGTGACTGTAACCCAACATCACTGAGCTGAACACACAATAATTAGCCATGTCTGCATTATAATAATCTCCGCATATTGTGCCATGCAGGCACTTAGGTCCCTAGCATACACTGCAGATTGAATAAATGTTGTTATTGTATTGTTTTAGTAGAGTTTATTTCTGTATACTATAGATGTTTCAAACAACAACTATTGTGAAAAGCTCTGATTAAAATAAGCAACTCATAATAAAAGTCTGCCTCCTTACAACTGGTAATATCTTATCAATTAAGGTTAATTGTTCATAAATGATTTTGTTTTGGCATTATAACCTAAAACAATAAACGCTAATGTTTAGTTTGTTTTCTCAACGTACAACCAATTGTGTTGTTACATTGGCAGGGAGAAAATAATTCAAAAGTCTAAGTCCCCGGCCAAAGGGAACATGAATCACCATAATGGTGACCGTTTAAACTATTACCCTAGATGATGTGAATTATGGTTGTCTTTTGCAGTAAAAAGACCTAGACTGCTATTGACTTTACAGTACAGAAAAAAAACATTTCATTGTAAGAAGTTACTGTTAAATCTTATAGAGAAGTATTTTTAATGGTAAAAATTTTGTGAAATTCTCATGCACTTCTGACAACATTGTGTCCGCTAGAAGCGTTGAATTGTGAATGTAAACGTGTTGCACACCTGTAATGACGTGATGGATGCCGCGTGGCCCTCCAGTACTGCCAGCGGGGCGCAGGTCTGCAGGCACCACACTCTGATCATTTTATCACAGCTGCCGGCTGCCAGCAGGGTGTTCTCATAATTCACAGCCATGTCTGAAATCTCTGCCGCATGACCTCTCAGTGTCGCCAGCAAACGCCCGTTATCCGTCGCCCAGATCTTCACCAAACAGTCGTCCGAACCCTAAGGATACACACCACACACGGTAAACCCTCAGACCCTGCCAAAGTCACGCGTCTCAGACTCAGCCCAGAAGTTCTCTCTAGAAGGTTTGGCATCTGTGCAGCCAAATAAAATCCACTATAATTTAGTCTAGTGTTTTGCAAATTAATTAACTCAAGATTCCAGCCAAACGTCTGAAGTTAAACCAATCTCCCAAGGCCTTTAAAGATGGGCATATCAAGTAATTTAAATTTACTTAATACAATTACATAGGCACATATAACAAGTTCAGTCTCAACCAAATGAAGCACATTACCTAAGAGTAACCAAAAACAAAACTGAAACTCACTCTAAATCAACTCTATTGTTTTATACATCCAAAACCATGTTGGAAATTTACCTTGACTCATAAAATCAGCATGAACTCAAAATGCACTCTATTTACTTGATGACTTGAATTCCTGTTCCTGTTCTTATTTTGAAGAACGTATAAGTTCATGTTACACCAATAAAACAAAAAAATAATAACACTTCCCTCTTCCTCTGAATTAACTCCTTTTTCATTTTAAAAAGAAAGTTGCCATAGTTGGGTTAACCTGAAGAGCAGTGAATGGGAGAATACCCCAAATGTATTTGTTTGCATTCCCATTTGCTCAAATATATGATAGTATTTTAATGACATTCAATTAAAGGAAAAAGGATATCTAGACAGATAGAGACGGCTAGTGGCAGTCTGAAAAGAGAACGATGTCAAACGTCCTGTCCCTCCCATAGACTTCTCATAAGAAACACCCTCACATTAGCTTTAACTAGTTTTGTTTTTGTTCTTTGATGCAAAGGTAATATAATACACAGAACAGTGTTATAAATATACATCTTTTTTTTTTATGATGCTGACGACAGTTGGATAAAACATAAAAAACAATCCTACATAGAAGCTATCTTATATGCAGATTTTACTAATAATATGCTTGTATTTTATCACTTACAATATCAAAACCCTATTCACTGATTATTGTTTTAACATGAATGTTTTACGCATCACTCAAGGTTTTCTTTAATTGTGACATGCGCAGTGTGACAAGTGTTATACAGTAGCATTGTTCAAAAGTTTGGGGTCAGTAAAAGATTTTTCTTTTAATTAATTGAACATTTTTCAGCAAGGCCACATTAAATTGCTCAAATGACTGTAAATACTTTTTTTCTTTTGAAAAAAATGATGTCTTCAAAATTCTTGTTCATCAAAGAATCCTGAAAGAAAATATCAGCACAAGATTGATAATAAGATGAAATATCTCTTGATTTCTTGATTTTAGAATGATTTCGGAAGGGTTGTAGACTCCAGTAATGACTACTGAATATATAGAATTACATTAAAACTATTTAAATAGAAAACAGTTTTAAATTGTAGTTTACATTTTACTAATATTAATTTCTATTAATAATAATATCAGAGCTCACATAAGTCAGTATTTTATATCACTAATATTTTTTTTATTGTATTTAGACAGAAAGAAAAAATCTTTCTGACTCTAAACTTGAGTGAATATCATCCCTATGTGTCCTGCAGAAACACTACAACTGTCTTCCAACACTAAATTGTTACTATTTGTTACTAATACTACATTTAGCGAGTCCAATGATAATTGCCTGCTAGGTACATCAAAAATGCTTTTAACCTAAAAATGCAGCACTGTGGCATTGCGTTTTCATGACAACAGACAGAGGACCATAAAAATAATAAGCACTACATACAACTTGAACTCCATCTTTCACTCACAGCTTGATTGAAAGATGTTTTTCCCCTAATATGTTCAGCTTGCCATTTTCCTCCTCATTTCGTAAACCTGATTTTTAAAAACATGAAAATATCCCAGTTGTTTCCTGAAACACCGGAATTAACTGTGATAATAACATTGATTTTAGCAGGCCACACATGCATATCGAATTGAGCAAAGAAAAATGATCCCCGAGCCACACACAAAGACGAACATTCCCGAAGATCTGTTAAACACAGATGGAATGCCAATGACACACTGGCTAATGGCTCAGGAATATGAAAGAGATGATTTTATTCATGGCTCGCAACCAATTCCATAAAGGAAACACTTTTTTCTACATGCGTGCACAGACACACCCCCCTACGCCGGGAGAAAAAGACCTATAGAAAGAATAAAGAGAAGGAGAAAACGCCGAGAGACCCTGATCGAAAGAGGAAAAGACAAAGAGAACAGGAGTAGGAGAGAGAGATAGAGGGAAAAGGGAGGGAGAGGGAGAAAGAGGGGGAGTAATCCTTGCTGTTCAGCCATTTTTGGAGCATTAAAAACTTGCAGAGTAAAATGGAACCCAAGAGTGCACACTCAAAAACACACATCAGCAAAACACACACACAAGCAAGGTCCTACAGCGCTCTGACAAACGTTAACTACAGCTCACGCCAACGGCTGGGAGTGAGATAATGTCCGAGAAATGCCTGAATCAAAACACGTGCACTTACCCACACACACACACAAAATCTTGAAAAAGTTTGAGGATGCAATGATGTCACTAAGCAACAGCATGCTTACCCAGGCGGAACATGTGAAGGACCTTTGACCTCTACACTTATCTCAGAGTCAAAACATTATCTGTCCCTGTGAGATCAGAAGGCTCACCGTCTAAAAATACCCTTTTAGTCACTAGGAAATTAAGACAGAGTTTCCAGTGTAGCACAACATCGGACGAAAGAAAAGAACTACTCATTGAAATTCCAACAAAGGGCCATAGAGTCTGATTTACTAAAGACACACACTAACTGTTTAAATGTTAGGGGTCAATAAGATTTTTTTCTCTTATTTCTCACCAAGTCGGCATTTATTTGGTCCCTAATACAGTAAAAACAAAAATAATGTGAAATATTATTATAAAAACCTTTCTATTTGCAATATTACATTTTAAACTGTAGTGTATTCCTGTGATGGCACTGCTTAATTTTTTTAATTTAGAAATCCATTGAATATGCTGATTTGGTGTTCAAGAAACATTTTTTATTATTATTATTATCAATGCTGAAAAAAGGCTTAGAATTTACAACAGTATAATATAAATAACAATATTTATGTGGAAACATTATATGTTTTTTAGCATTCTTTGATGAATAGAAAGTTTAGAATGTTTGTAAATGTCTTTACTGTCACTTTTGATGGGTTTAATGCATCCCTACTAAACAAAAGCATTAATAAAAAGAAATAAATCCTACTGACCCCCAAATTTTCAGTGTAGTGTGCAAACACTTTAAAAAGTCCAAAGACTGCATTTTTAACTGAAACATGTAAATAAGTCTCAAAATTAAACAAATTAAAAAATTTATTTACACCTTAACTTAACAATTCTCACTATTAACAATCCTTTAAGTACAGTATGACTTGGTCTCAGAAATCTCCTAATTTGCAGCTTATTAAAAGTTAATTGTTAAGTTCCAGTATCAGGTAGGATAAGGGATGTAGTAATTAACATCCATGTTCTATTTTCGCAATATTCATGCTAATAAGCAACTAGTTAATTGTGAAAATTGGTCCCAGCAAAAATATAAAACGAAGTAAAACGTGTAAACTAGAAATATTTGAATTGCTTCACTATTCCTGGGTCACTGTTTAAACACATTTCTGACACTGATCATGTGTGCAGACAGACTTTCAGATGTTCTTGTTTCCAATAAAGAATGATATGCACATCCTCAAAACATGCAAGAAGACATGATCATCAGGTTTTACACAAACTTGTGGAGTTTGGAGCAAATAATAACATATATCCATAGTGGTCCAAATCCTTTGAATCAAAATGCATGCAAAACACATTATGTATATGATGAATGACTCAGATGCATCAAAACAGGCCAGTAATAAATACTGCGGCACTTCAAAATATGTTAAGAGCAATCTGCTATTACACATATTAATTTCCAAATTATCCAAATCATTATGCCATGTTAAATTAACACAAGTTAAGTCAATGGCTTTGTTATTGGTACTCCATGATAAACTGTAGAACAGCACTTCTGAACCACATACAGTGTGAACATATAACTCTCTTACAGACAAGTCCCTGATCAACTCGTAAAACAACAGCTGCTTTCACAACCCTTAAAAACCTAAACCCACTCAGACATCTGGACCAAACAGCGATCAGATCACTTCCTTCAGTGGGTCATTTGAGAACATTATGTTCATTGTGGGATTTTCAGAGTTAAAGCTTTTGACCTCAAGTGTTTTATTATTATGACACGTTAACAGCAGCCTTAAAACTTTAGTGACATCCCTTTAAATTCCATAATGGATAGACATAGAGTTGTATGTATACTGTTAAATGAGGCATACGGACTAATTAAAGCCAGACTGGTTTCAACACAAAGCTACTTAAATGCACATACATTTTGTTTCTTCAGGCTGCTTGATTAGTACACTAAATGGCTGAACACACAGATGTTCCAGAATTTATTTAATTTCAATTAGAAATATACTGCATATCAAATATTAAATACTGCATAAAATCTAAAATATCATAGGTCATGTTAAATGGAGTTTAAATAAAAAACAGCATACACTGTAAACAAATTCTGACCGATATATTTCTATTCTGTCCTGGCCTTTTGCGATCACTGGTGAAGTATGTAAAATATATAATTTTATAAATAGTATATACCAAATACATATCCTTCCAACAATTATCTAAGATAATAGCTAATAACCAAACATGCGCTTGAAAAATTTATATTAGTTTAATCCAATCTACACCTGGAAATCAAAATCAGGAATTTCCATTACATTCTGGAATGTCCTTGAGATGCTGTTAAAAATAAGAACACCACTTCTTATTCCAAAGTGTTCGCAAACAACTCAAAAGCTTGCAATCATTCTCTGAATGTTTTTATCACTTAAAAAAATCATGCTCAATGATGTTCTCCTTGAAAAGCTAATATTGAAGCCAAGTCTTCCAACCATCCAATTAACTCTCATAATAAAACTCAACAATAAATTAATATGTACAAAATATCTTCTCCCTGTGGTCAAACCACTCAGATGTTTCCAAATACACATGCAAGCACACACAATCACAAAAGCACACTGACAGCTTTTAAATTCAAATTCCACAACCTGATACTAAATACTACACTCCATAATACTGTACTCACAATAGAAACAAAGACAGGGCTCACAATTCAAATGCTAATTATAACATTTCAGAAACATACAATGTTTTCTTTAAAAAAAACTCTGCAATTCAGAGTATACGCAATACTTTATATTTAGCCCATATCCTCAATTTTACAAAAAAGGAACTCATTTGAAAAAAAAAAGTCCCATAAAAACAAAAAAACTAAAACAGGTGTCTTACTGTGAAGATGCGGCGACCGGTGCGGTCGAAGGTGACACAGTACACAGATGACAGGTGTCCCAGAATTCTCTTGTGCATCTTCATATGTTGGTAAACAGCTGTAGGAACCAACTGACCCAACCGATATGAGCCATTCAGCCTCCGACTGTATACTGTTTCCACTATAGGGCATAGAAGCAAATACATTTAAAGTGTATTTTCTTGTACTTTCTTCTAAAATTTTCTACTTTCTTTATTTGAGCATTTCAATTCCATTTCAATAATCAAGTCAATGAAAAAACGTTTTTTTAAAGGTATGAGGGTGTGTATTTTCTTTCACTGTAAAACATCTACAAAACAACCAATAAGAGATGACTTACCAATATTGGGCGGGCTTCCATAGATGACTGGCGGCTCGGGTGGCCTGCCACAGTGCAGGGCTGCGAGGGCGGACCCCTTCCATACCACGTGCTTACAACCTTGCAAACAAACACGTGGGATCGTCACTAAATATACACAGCAGAACTGACTGAATCCCTAGGCACACCAACACAAACTGATATTGTCACACACATCCATCGCAAAGCAATATGTAATTATATGCTTTTGTTTTATATCTATAAAGGCCAGTTGCAGCAGTCTTATAGACATGCTGAAGTTTTAGTTGCTATGGAATCTGTTTTCATTTGAAGGCAGTGTTATTATTAATTCCGCCACTGCTTGTCAAACATCATTCCTCTTTCTTTTACGTATTTGCTTATATATATCTGAATCAGTCATGACATGCCATTTGTAAACACTAAAAGATTAAGTTAAATCCTTTAATGAATTTGCCTAATATTAAGGTTTTTCCCAATCTTCAGCTTTTTACAAAGAAAAACAGTGGCACAAATTACACATTTGATCAATTCATTATTGCATTGCTTTACAGCAGTTATGTTGTTAATACTGTTTAAATAAATACATTTAAAAGTTTTTTGCATAACTTGCCTGTAAACTGGTTAACATGCTTATTAAAAAAAACATTGATGAGTATGTTTAATCTGCAAATAGAAACTCTCACTCTTGTTTGTTCGTAGCACTGATTGGCGTCCAGCTCCCAGCAGTGAGTTAACTCCAGGTACACTGGCTGG
This sequence comes from Enteromius viviparus, assembly GCA_032353835.1. Classification (NCBI taxonomy): domain Eukaryota; kingdom Metazoa; phylum Chordata; class Actinopteri; order Cypriniformes; family Cyprinidae; genus Enteromius; species Enteromius viviparus. Next base: position 9,156,640 of record JAUCNO010000500.1, on the reverse strand, counting down.
CACTTCTCTCTCTAAAAGAGGACTCACTCGCTCACACACCTGCAACAGGTGATCTGGAGAAATGTGCCTGTACAATTTGACCTATAGACACAATCACAAACGTGCATTAAGGCAAATGGACATACATTTGTATTTAAATATATTTGTAAATCTATTTCTAATATAACGTACAATAGGCTTAATGATTGTGTTGTAATAATGCATGCATAGAATTAAGATATAATAAAAGGAAACAAAAATGCAAGAACATGTCTTTGTGCAAGTGTAAGGCAATTTTTTTTCAACCTTGCAGTTAGTTTACAATCTTAACGCTAATCTACATAAATACCTTTTTTAAATATTATTAGTTCTATAATTCAGCACTTACATTTTCCACTACTACTACTACATTCAAATTCAATCAAAGCATGTCATGTGAATGCTTTCATCAAAAATTACCAGCATCACCATGAAATTATTCTAATGAATGTGTATTTAAAAATAATTAGACAACAACATAAGGGTATGTACTTAAAAAGACTTTTATCAGGCACTGACAGTGCACGCATAAAAAACGTTGATATAATAGCATAATTACAATCTTATAGAGGATTAAATTCGACACTTCGTTATAAAACAATACAAGTGTTACTGCCGTATTGCAAAGCGCTTTTTATCTTTCCATATTTTCCCTAGAGATGAATCTAATCTACAGTGTAAAACGTTCTCCCCCCTGCGCAACGCGTCAGTCCGGGCATATTTTATCAAGCCTGTTCAGCAGATCCAGCTTCCAAAGGCAGACCAGTAATTAATGTGGCTTTAATTGCATTAAGCGTCATCCTATTGGTCTATATACGGGCGCGCGCACACACACATTTCATATCTATCCACGCACACGCACACAGTTTAGCTAATGACTGTATGAGTAAAGCAATGTTTAACATTGAGTGAATCCGAGTATGCATATTAAAACACTAATTATAAATTAAAATCTAAATATATCTACAGTTAAGTTAATGAATCATCGTTCCTAATTAGTATACTGCTTTTCTGTTAATGTATTACATGTTAATTATTTTGTTTCGGATGAAACAGCAATACTAAAAAATATATATATTTTTTTTAAATGCATTTTTAAATATGACAATATGTTTATTTAATTACAATTTCAATGCAATATTGTTATTTTCATCATTACTTAATTAATCTTATGAATAATGATAATTAATGCAGATTGCATAGCTCATTAACATATTGATCGAGGGACTCCAGACCTGACCAAAAAAAAAAAAAGATTAATTGACAGCGCCAACATCAGGCGGTTAAGTCTTGTGCGCGTTATTCATACCCACATTCTGCAGACATGGGCTTTAACATCTCCACACACGGCAGTGAAATCATCCACGAACGGTCACATTCGCGCGCACATACACGCACACGCATGCACCCACTATAATACACTCACTGGGATCTAGTGGCGTAGCGGCGCGCGAGATCAGCCGCGAGACAATCGCGAATACAAAATAACAGATAATCGCTACAATGTGTGTGAATTTCTGCGTGTAGAGGAGACGACGGCGATACAGCAGTAACGGCCTGTGTGATTAACAGACAGCTGAGTCTATTAGTTACGCAACTGATACGGGGGGCTGGCCATAGCAGGGGCTGGAGCAAAACACACTAAGTTTTTAAAATCAAGATATTTTTGTGTCCCTCACTTCGAAAGCGAAATCAAACTGTCTTGTTATGTGATATTCCTAAATGAAACAGCGAGCTACAGAAAAACGCAAATAATCCGATTAATCACTTATCCACCTTTCTAAATATCGTAATTAATAAATTAATCAATACGTACTCATCTCGGTGTACCTCTCATTTGTACTATCGGCCTCGAGTCTCTCAGAACTGTCTGCTCAAAAATGATCTCCTCCGAAGGAACAAACTATCAGGGCCACTTTTTAAAAAATCCCCAGTACTCTGCTAAGATCCTGTAGGACTCCGGCTTTGTTGCTTCCTGCTCCAAAAGCTTAGTTTAAGTGAAATAAACTAAGATAAAAGGAGTATTTTACCCTGACTATGGTTGTATTACATGGAGCAGAGCGCCTCCATCCCGCCCCGCTTTCAGTCTCTGGCGCACTGGTCCCTCCTCCCTCCGCTCCCTTCCCCTTATAGCACCACATTCATGACGTCTCTTTATTTCTACATCAATTTTAACATCTATTTACACCTTGCGGACAGCACTGTGACCAAACTCACATCCCTGAAGTCAGGCCAGGCTCTGGGTTCACCCGTTGACGGTCCTTTCTAACCCTGAGGTTGGTTTTTGCCCGTGTGCTCGGGTTAAGTTTTTTTCCTGATTTAAAAATTGCGGGAAATTCAATTTCTTATTTTGCTCTCTAAAAAGTTTTCTCTCGGTTATAGGGATCCCTTACCAAATTTTCGTAACTCCCTGGGTGTTCTTTGCCAGTCCAGTCAATCCTACGGGGTAACAGCTGTAATGGAAAAACAGTGTTAAATAGGTCTAGGTAAACTCTACGCGGTCGATTTTGTGTTTTAAAACATAAATATGAAATCTGCGTGAAATTAACAGCCTAAAGTGCAGCGCAGTGAGATGCGACGCGAGTAGGGCTCGCGCTGCTTACCTCCTTCTCCTGAACCTCCCGTATCAAGGTCTGAAAAAAGCACAAAAATAGCAAATTACGCTTCGATCTTTTCCAGAAATGTCGTTTACAGTCCTAAATTGCAAAATCACCCACCTCTGCCGCGTCCTGACAAGGTCCAGCTTCTAAAAATCGGGCTATTAGGAAGTACAGTTCTGCGAGATGGGGGAGAATGAGCTACATTAGCTTTCAAGAAGGACGTGGTGGAAAAGGCAGATGTATATAAAAATATTCCAACGTCACCTTTCTCAATCCCTTTTACTCACCGGATTTCAACTGCGCGATGTGTTTACGCTCAGCAGCCATGTTTAGGGTTGTTTTGGGGGTGAAGGAGAAGGTGTGTGTGGCCGTTCTGGGAAGCGGGTATCGCTAGGCTGCCCTATAGTTGTCAGTGTTTTTTCACCAGGAAGAGCTGCGCCTCCATTCACCCAGCATACACAGAAAGCAGATCCGGCACGTCGCGCGAGGCTTCCGCGCTCTCGCAAAATAGTCCCCTCTCTGGCACAACGTGCCACGAGTCGATGCGGACAAACATACCGAGCGCCGGGGCGTTTAGGGTTGACGAGAAACGATGTTTCTAAAACGTGCAGTTTAATGCACCTTAAGGTGGTCGGGATTATTTTGGTTTTCAGTTTACGCTCATCACCCCTCCTCCCTCCGAAAAGCACAACCCCCTTTTGCGCAGGAATACACGATTAGAGTCTAGTACGTACGCAAAGGACTGCTGTCAGGGAGGCTGCGATGCTAACGCTGGAGGGGAAAAAGAAGGCAATGGTGGCTCATTTTATGCAGTAATTTAACTACTCGTTTATCTACGGTGATTTGCCTGCTAAATCCCAGACCCTGAGCTTTAATGGCGCCTCCTGTTGATCGCTCTGTCGACCTTGCAGGCAGCGAAGCTAGGCTCTCATAGCATGTTTCTCTCACAACAGCATATTGAAGCTCGCTATCTAACACCTGAATACTACCCCCGTATTCGTGTGGTTGTAAAGTGTATAAAAGTCCATTTGTTTTAATCTTAAACCAGACTTATTCCAAGTAACCCACCCCCTCTCTCGGTTGTGATTTGGATTGGGAAGTCCTCCATTTCTTTCCCAAAAGCGAGAGGGCAGTAAAATGGGGGAAGGGTTGTAAACAGGGAGAATGTAATGAATTAAACCTTGTAAGTTACTGGAATCCACTGACTAATGGCAACACCAGACAAAATAGGACATCTGTATTCTTTTTTTATATATTTTTGTGTCACATGGTCTATCTATTTTAAAGAAACAACAGACAGACTCTGTGTCCAGGTATAGTTAAAGCTTGTGTTAAACAGTTACATAAATTGGACAAAGTGTTTTAATATTTCTGTTTACAATTATTGATTACAAAAAATATTAGATATATATATTTATTTTTATCTAAGTAATCAAAGGCATAAGCAAGCAGTGAGGATGTCTGCTTAAAATGAGCCAGCTCATTTGTTATACTAATATTTCCTACTACGGCCTTAATTTAGTTAAACTTATTTTTGAGTAAGTCATACAACATCAAAAAGATTGAGTTTTTAGATCATGATCTAACCAGTCTAAATACTAAGTTCCTTAATTAATTATACACAGGAGTTAAATTGCTATTTGTTATGGGGTGGGAGGGGGGTATGGTATCAGGTTTTATATACATATATATATATATATATACACAGACATATTTGATTAATTTATTTAGCATTTTTATACAGCTGTGACATATCTTCATGCGTTTATATTCAATCTAATGGCAATCTAATTACCTTTATAGAGGCTTTTTTATGACTAATCTTATTAATACTTTCATTCTAATACTTTCCATCTATAAATTCAGTTACTATAATGTGATTGTTATTATCTAGCCTATTGCCTATGTAATCAAATTAAACAATTTACGCTCAAAATATAACTGCATTACATTATATTATGAGATTCTTTTAAAAAAAAAAAATTAATTAACTAGTAATGATCGTGGAAATTAAATTTTTCAACTAAATTAAAACACCAGTAGGTGCCAGTAGTGAGCGTGTAATAAGTGAGTCATCGAGTATAGAGTTATTGAAATGATTCTTTCATATGGCAGATTCATTAACTTAGATGTTTATGAATGGGCTACAAAACTTTATTTAACTGATTCATTCAAAACACTGAATCATTCAGCAATGAATCGACTGGTTGATGTGAGATGCCTTGTTGTTCCACCTAAATGTAAGTGACCAAATAATATTGTATCTGCCTTTTGAAATATTTATAAAACTATTAAACTATCAGAATAGTAAAACCGTTGAGTGACTTTGCTTAACTGTTTTATATTTGACATAAAGACAATTTACCTCTGTCAAACAATGTAACTCAATGTCTGTTTCCCCAATCTCCCTCTCAGTCCTAGAGTACTTTGAAAAGTCCTCCCAAAAAACAGTCTATGAGTATCCCTGAGTGCTATGCCCCCTTCAGTGACGTATTCTGCCGGCTCTGTTCTTCACCATCATGGAACAGATCAACCCCGTCCGTCACTTATAAGCTTCCAATCGCACCACAGTATAAAATTCACCCCACTTTTCACGTGTCCTTATTGAAACCATATATTGATCCTGTCTCTCTCCCCCCAGATACTGGCCCAGCTGAGGAACCCCCTCCTCCTCTAATCATGGATGAAGTGACCATCTACAAGATCAAGGAGATTGTGGATTCTGGAAAAGCTCTTGGGTTCCTAGAGATGATGTGTTAGATCCTGTTCTCTTAGAGGAGTTACGCTACCTATCCTGATTGACCTGTGCCCAGGGGAAGAGGAAGACCACTCCAACGTCAGAGAGGTCGGCCTTCTGGGGAGGACCGTGGAGGAGGGGGTAATGTCACGGATCTGCACCCAGCCAATCACAATGTTCACTCCCCCTGAGTTCTAATCCCCGTCACCTGCAACTCATCACCACCGCAATCAGCTCCACTCCACAGTCAGCATCCGAGCTCGTTGCTACGAAGTGGACTAAAACACTGTGCTCTTTGATATTGTAAATACTTACCCTGTTCTTAGCTTGTTCTCCTTCATCCTAGTGTCTCTCCAGAGTTCCAGGATGTGTGGTGTGTGGTCGTTTCCCTGCTCCAGCGTGTCTCCAACACGGATCTAAATAGAAAGACTTTATCACTATTCTACATTCATCATTTCAAGTTCACTTTTACTCACCCTGATCTCTGTGTAAATAAACCTTTACATTCTACTTACCTCCTGTGTCTGCTTCCATACAGTACCAACCTCAGTATGCTGTTGAGTGTTGAGCGTTTAGATTTTTCCTCAAGAGCCTTGCCTCAGCAGAGCTACATTACCTTATACTGTCAGTACATGCATCATCTACTATATCAACTATTTGCAACTTAATCTAAATGTAATAAAATCAGAGTACAATTTGTGTTTTGGTGTTTACATTGTTATCTTTGGTAATAGATGTTTTAATGTTATCGTTAATGATGCAATAATGTCAAATATCGAGTCTATGGCCCTGGCCCAATTTAATCCCTGGCTATCCATGTTAAATAAGCACCACCAGCTGTTCTATCCGTATTTTGCAAGTGATGCAAATGAGAGTTCAAACTAAGGCTTAATAACCCAGCAACCATTCAATAATATAATAACATTTTATAGACTGTTTTCCCATGTAATTTTTGTGCATATAATGCACATTTACATATACAGTTCACCTATGCGATAGTGTTTGTGAATGTTTGAATGTGTGTACTCATATATCATCCCCAAAAGGGAGTTAATGAATTAATGTATGCTTAGTTAGCATTGTATTAATGTATAGCATTGACATTGCCATTATAATCAAAAATTCAGATGGATAGCGCTCATGTTTTAAGGGGTGAGGCATTAGACAATGAAGTGTTAGAGGTTTGCCTTTGCTTTTCTTTCTCTGAGCTTTTTAAAAAAAGGTGACTTTGATACAAATCGGTGACTTTTTGTTTATAAAGCTGAGACAAATTGCTAGCTGCCCTTGCTAGGAAAATCCTAAATTCAACCGTTTTAACTGCATTGGTGATGTAACACTTGCTAAACTACTGACACTAGGAGTATAAGTGTGGAGGAGAAAAGCAGTCAGATACATAAGAGCTACTTGAATATAGCAGCTTTGGCTTCGAGGCTACTTAAGAAAAACTGATGCAACTTATCACACTTTTGAGTAATGGTGGTGATCTGGTGAAGTGTCTGAGTAGGCATTAAACTTCACAAGTAGATTCTGACAATAGAAAAAAAAACATGTGACTCATTTTGATCCAGGATACTCAAAATACAAATCATGAACACCTTCTTCAAATATACTGGATTAAAGATCCTAAAATGGAAGAATGTTGTTATTTTGTCATCAGTGGCATGCAGTATTTTTTCTTGCCACTGGAGGTCAGGCCTATCAGTTCAGTCGATGACTTCAGGGGCCAAACTTGGGTCAAAGGTTATAAGGGTAAATAAATGAAGTGGGATCTGAGTAGATTTAACAGAGCATTCCAGATTGTTGTAGTTTCCTAAAACAATAATTATTAATGAAAGCTTAACCGTTAAAACATTTCAAAAAGAGCAACCTCTATTAATCATCAGTATAAAGCGGCCTTATAAAAATTAGTGTGTGAGGATACAATCATGTATGTGTCAGCCACATCAATTATGTCACCAATTCTGTATCAGAGTCAATCAGTACATAGATCTGGGCTTAATTCTGTACTTCAGTGTATAATACATATATCCATATGTTGTTGATGCAATAGTATTTGGTCTTACATATATAAGCAATGCGGATGATAAAATTATTGTGAATAAAGTTTCCAGTCCCAATTTATTTAGACGACATTTGCACTAATATTAAGTGTTAAATAATTATTTGAAATGTAAAATCCGTTTGTAAAGGCATCCTCATCATAAACAAGTAACAGTAACACTATAAAATGCAGTGTGTAGATCCTCTAAAACAACCAGATCGTTTTAAAAAGATAGAAGCACTTTTGTTTTTGTACTATTTATTTGCTATTTGGGGCTTTTGGTCTATTGGCTGGGCCTGCAGAAAGACAGGAGTCCAGACCAACGAGTGTTGTCAGTCCATTCATTTCCTCTTCTCTGTTCCTGCCTCCCCACCGCATTGCTGACCTTTCACTTTCTGACATCAGCAGTTGTATTTAGTGAGTGTGTGCGTGTGTGTTTAGGGTCACATGTGTCTGTGTATAAAGAACTACACTGAAAGGCTTTTGTAGTTTAGACTAAACACCCTGGACCCTCAAGAGTTTTCTACAAAGTTAACTATGTTGTAGCGTTGCCATTATCACCATTATGCCATTATTTTCACTTCCTCCCTAGGAATTGCATTTTTGTAATAGCACAGTCTAACCAGTAATATGCTGTTTTTAATCACAAGACATGCCGAAAATGTTCTGCGTTTCTTTTGCATCTGGATTTTTGATGCATCATTGAGGAGTTAAAACACCTGTTTTTGTTCGCAGATGTTTATCTAACATACTTTTACAATAAATTGAGAAAATATGAAACATAATGGTTTTATATATGAATTTTGTCATTTGCAGTTTCACAGTGGCATCACTTGTTACTGAAAAGTGATATCGTTGCGTTTATAAATAAATAACACACTTTATATACATGATTTATATCTCATGTGTTTTGGTTTATTTTAAATTACAAAAATATTAGACCGATACTAAAGCTGCTTTGAACTTTTGTTTATAATACTTATAGTGAGAAGCACACAATGACCATTTCTTCATCTTTTATTTGAAAACATTTTACAGAGTATCTCAAACCAGTATTGTGGACTTGTACATCTTTCTGAGATTCAGTTCTTGTAGAGTTTTCCTAACCTTCTAGCACAAAGCACCACTTGTTTATTGCTATGGATTTCTGCCACTGTTAAGTAAGAGTTATGTTTAATTCAGCAATTTTAAAAGAACACACTTGAATCTCAAAATGCTACAAAGGAGATAAAAAAAGCAAAGGGTTACTATTTAAATCTCTCGTCCCCATTTGCTCCCTCTTTCTGTATCTCTTGCTCTTTTTTATGATATTTAACCAATTAAATAACAAGACTCAAAGACAATACACACCAAAGATTTGCACCTTAGTAACCATTTATATGGAGATAAGGATGTGCGCTCTGGTGGCAAAAGATGAACTGGTTGCTTTTAACATGTAGGATATGACATGTTCCAAGTGGTTGCATTTGGCAGGCAAGCTGCTGGTGAAATTTTCAAGAATAGCTGTTGCTTTTCCTTGAAATGAATCTATCTTTCTGTTAGATGAAAGAGTACGGTGCTTCAGCGGGGAGTGGGAGTCGACTTTAGCTAAGGAAATCTAGTACGGTAAGTCTAAAAAAAGTTTGCATTTTACAAAATACTCAATAGGAATAAAAAATATTCTTTGTTATTCCAGAAAACAACTTCAATCACTCTTTCGCCCCAGCCTCGGTCTTGGACTCAGTTTCCTATACAGGGGGGAAAAGAAAAGAAAAAAGAATATGATTTCCTAATGCAGAGCACTTTTGACAGCTTTAGTGAAGTCAGACAGACAGAATCAGTGCCACTCAGTTAGTATGAGTAAACCCACATACAAACCTACCGCATACTGGAAATCATAACATCAAAAATGGAAATGGTCCGAAATGTACTCTCGGGCCATCCAAAATAGATGCGTTAAAAACAGATGCTGATAAAAACATTACAATAATCCAGAAGTATTTGGCAAAGCTCTAGTCCGTTGATTAACATCCTATTACGTAAAAAGCTGCTTGTTTGTAGTTTTCTCTTTAACCATTTTAAACTGTTTTCATTTGTAAATGTTGTCTAATCTCAACATATTTCTCTTTTGATTCAGACAAGATGGCTTTTTCACTAGAGAAAGAAGTATTAATCAAGGACTTGTAATATTTTTCATAAGATGTTAATTGACAGACAGAGTCATTTGTATTATTGTGATGTTTTTATCAGCTTTTTGGACTCTCGTTTCTAACGGCACCCATTCACTGCAGAGAAACAATTGATGAGCAGGTAACGTGATGCTAAATTTCCCAAAATCTGTTCTGATGAAGAAACAAACTCATCTACATAATGAATTTAGCCATTTTAAATTTAACATAATAAGGACATCAACTTAAAATTGAATTATTAAATTCAAGGGAACGTGTACATTCTTATATTCCGATCTTATGTGGATAGACTGGCTATTGTGTTTATCTGACCAATGAACGTTCAGATAATCTGTTGTTCAGTTTGTGATCATTTTTGCATTGGGTACACTTTAGAACGTCACACTTTAAAATCCTTAAGTTGTGATCTATAATATCAAAACTAACACACATTATAATGAACATTACAGTTACCATGGTTACACAATGTAATTTTGTTTTGTTTTTTTGTATAGTGTGAGATAAAGAGATGGCTGAATATATCTGGTGTTGACGAGCACACAAGCACACACTGCAGTCTTCAAACTCGCATACCCTTTACTCTAACACTCTCACTCTGCCCTCGGATGGACAGGAAGGAGGGGGCGGAACTTCTCCATGATGACACACTGACAGATGAGCGTGAGACACAGATCTGTGCATGTGTGCGAGTGAGGGTTCAGGCACATGCAGGTGTTTCAGAAGCCATGAAAAGGGATATATGAAAAGATTTTTAGACACTGGCTAATATAATGTAATTCATATTAGTACAGAGAAAGCACTGAAAAATCTTTATGTGTAATATCTCGAAAAAAGAGGAGTGAAAAAAACGACAACTTATGTAAAGATGGAAATACACTGTGACTATTCAGCAACATTGACTAAAGATCAAAGATTCATTCGGATTGAGATTATAAGGTATTAGCTGGTTTACAGTAGTTCATTTGATGCAGCAATAAATTTAATACGAAATAACAAGGAATATTATCTTTTGAGTTAAATTCATTTTAAAGCAGTATTATACCCTTAAAATCAGCCCATCTGAACTTAACACGAATACCACCAATTCAGTCATTCTAGTACAAACCTTCCAGAACACATTTCACCACAACATGCCTGTAACTAGGTCATTCCTGCCCACCTCACATGTCTGCTCTTTCATTCTTGTTCACACAACAAATGTCCTATGAAAATAATTTTCATGTCCTGGAGGACAATTCAAGTAATCTCAGAGCATCTTGAGGAAGGGGAGGGAAAAATTATGCAAAATGTAGTTACACAGCAACTTGATATGCAATATGCTGAACTAAAAGTAGGGTTGAACTAAAAGTTAGGCTACGCTTCTTTTCAAAAGTTTGGAGTCAATAAGATTTTTTTATTTAATTTTTTTTTACAGAAATTAAAACTTTTATTCAGTAAGGATGCATCCATTTATCAAAAATAGCAGTAAAGACATTTAAAATGTTGCAAAATATTTCTATTTCAAATAAATGCAGGTCTTTTGAACCTTCTATTAATCAAACAATATTAATCATTCATAATTTTTAAATTAAAATTATTTCTGAAGGATCATGTGACACTAAACACTGGAGAATTTAATTTTGCTATTTAATATATTTTTTAATATATTAAAATTAAAAGATGTATTATACACTCTTTCTCTATTAATGCCACATGGATATTCCCTCTATCCTCTCAAATGGCCAAAAGGTCTTAATGCAAATGCTACACAATGGTAAGCATTGGTTAGACACCAAAAAGAGTTAGCGCACCTCCTCTGGCTTGGTCTCTCCATTTGCAGTGGGCGCAGATTCTTTCTCCTCTTTCTTTCCTTTGGCTCCGCCTTTCTTCTCCTTTACCGCTTTGTCATTGGAGGGCTTCTGTGCAAAAGAACCCCACAAATGAGACGATGAGTTAAATAATTCTGTGCCAAACCAGTTTAATTGCTCCAAAATACACCGGCCAGCACCAGTTCTCTTTACTGTGGAAATGCTACTAAACTGGCTACTAATAAAAAGTTATCATACACACAACACACAAACTTCATCAACATGCTTTCATATATTCAGGAAAGAACTTACCTGCAATGCAAAGCACATGCAAAAACATGCTAAAATATCACAAAGATAGAGACAGAAAGTAAGAAAAGAGAGCTATTACCTTGGCAGCTGCCTTTTTGGCTTTTGGTTCAGGTTTAGGAGGAGCTGATTTCTACCGGTTGAAAGAAGGATGAAAAAAGTTAAAAACAGTGAAAGGATTTCAGAACCGATATCACAAAGACCGCAATGAGTGGTAAATAGATGTATAAAGCAGTAATAATGTTAGGTGCATGTTTAATTAAAGCAAACACATCTAAACTGTATAACTGAAAAATACATAGACACTATCAATGTGTTTGTGGTTGAGGATACCTAGAGGGCATCTGTTAGCACTATATTGCTCATGTTTATGACAAACGTGTTCCTAGAACTGGTTTTCACTGCTTTTTAACCCTTCTAGGGGATATGCAAATGACATATGGGCATATGGAAAGACAGAACAGACACTTACCGAGGAAAGACGCTCTGACCTCCGAGTGGGCTAAGAGAAGAAGAAACATGCAGAACGGTTTTTCATTGATTTTAATGGTATCAGTAACGGCAGTCAAACCAAAGATATTTACTACATTTGAAAAAGGATTGAATGTGAATGGTCGTTTACCTCCTGCTTTGTAACTTTGGTGGCGTCTTTGGCCTCTGCTCCCTCGGGTGACTGTACAGACAAAACAAACATGCATAATTTGTACATACAGACATTTCTTCACACAAATTGTTTTTTTTCACGTGACAGATCGAATAGATTCTGAAAGCCTTCTGTAACAAAGTACTTACCACCCTTTAGATGCTACCAGGTTATCTTTTTAACTGATAAATATTAAGGCTTGCAAAGCTAATGCTAATCCCATCTCAGTTCACAGATAATGTGCAGTAGCTTTTGTGTGTCACACTTCACTAGTATGATCAGTCGCACTGCTTTGGTCACAGACGTTAAATTGGCCAATGGTGTGGTTAGTAATTTGGCTCTGGTAGTTTTATGCCACATCAACACTCTCAAATAAACTGGTTGCCAATATAGATCTGTATTTACTACATTTCATAATGCATATGTGACAGAATTAGATGCACAAATCTAATCTTTTCTTGTTGTGAGAATTATAGATAGGTTATGAACTATTATTTAATAAAGTAGCTTTACCTCAGAGGTCTACATCTTCTCAGCTGTATCCAACCATTAAATCCCACAAAAATTTCATTTTGACATAATCTGCGGATAGCTGATTCATTGTGATGAAATATATTTTATAAGGTTATATTAATGACCAAAAACATACAATTTATTAGTTTCACATTTTGGCTGCAATATTGCTACATACAACCTTACAAAAGCACTTAATAAAAACAATTTTACACCCAAAAGGTAATATTTACACAATGACAGAAAAATCGTTTTTTCATTTTTCAATGAATTTTGACTTATTAATATATAATATATATATATAAGTCAGAATGTATTGTTTGTTTGTTTTTTAAATAAATTGTGTTTATACAATGTTTACATGTTATCTTTATAAATGGAGGGAAAGAAACTAAATATAATTTGACCTTCTGTGGTTGAACTTGGATGGGTGGCAAACTTCAAACACACTTTTAAAATTATTGATTATATTTTTTGGCGCCTATTCTTTTTGTAAATTATCCATTATTTGTTTAGCCTCATTAATTGAAGAGACACTCCCCCTAGGGAAACTATCATGAACACATCTCTGGCTGATAAAACAGGAGTGCAGTCTCAATGGATTTTTTTAATCTCTGGAAGAAAAAAACAAACAAACAAAAAAAAAATCCCACAATGCTAGGCATTATTCGACGCCTTCCGCTGCTGTTGGATGGTGAAGCTCGGTGAACTGGTGGATCAATATCAATAAAGCATCATTTGAGGATTTTTAAAAATGAAACATACCGTTATTTGTAGTTAATTTGTAAGTCTTTTTTCCCTACAAAGTCCACAGTTCAACCGTGTTTTGTTTAGTCTAACCGTTACAATCGCCTTTATAGGCGAGAAAGAGTTGAGTGTGACTGAAAGAGCGCTCGGTTACATACGGGTCTGCCGCTCCGCAATGGGGGTGGAGGAAGAGCCTGTCGGTTCAAACATGGCTATACAAAAATAATGAGGACCTCTATCGATCGACGAAAATGAGCTAATAAAAAAAGAACATCTTAAAATGGAGGTGAGCGAGTATCAGATGCATTCCGCGAGAGCAGAGCGCTCGGTTTAGATTCCAACCGAGAGCGACTGAAGCATCACGGCAAAGTGACATTCAGCACAAGTGCGCACAAAGTGGCGACTTCACTGCGAAAGAGGCATCGGGTTATTAAACCGCCAACTATCATGGAGGAAATCAGCAAGTGTGACGATGATCGAATGCAAAGATGACCGAGCGTTCCATTGCGTTTGCAGGATTCCATAATCCAGACCGCGGATTAGGATAGAACGCTTTTAAAAACTTGATCCTCGTCTTACCTGCTCGACGCTGCGCACGTTCTCGTCGTTGAAACGCGAGCCGCTATTTCTTAAAAAAATCAGTGAAAATCAAGGATAGGTGAGGATTTTAAAGTATAAACTGGCTTACCTTTCTCTTGGGCATTTTTGTTAAATTTCCTGTCACTTGTCGTATTAAATTAGAAAAGCAGGTATGGACCTGTGAGGCGGGGGAGTGAGTTTAACTACCACCGAATACAGGATCAATATCTAAAACACCTCTGGTAATAACATGTTAATATTATGCAGACCTCAGACTCTACCCTCGTCTTTGTCCATTGGTCAGTTTGGTCCACACTTAACCGCCATTCCTTAAAGCGATTGGTCTGCGAGGCAAATATGTTAATATAACGCGCTCAGATATTGGTTTGAATTTAGGAAAGCTCTTCAGCAGCTCGCCCTGATTGGTTACGCGCTCTCTGTATGCAAATGAGAGCGCTTTGTATTGGATGGGTTTAAAGGTCCGCGTGAGAGGGGGATAAAGCGACGACACACCAATCCACGCTTGACACCACACGCTTGGCTATATGGGAAACGTATGCGCGGCCCTCAAAAGAAATGCAAGCGTACACTGAAAAAGAGAAATGGTGACCATTAATGGGCCAAATAACTCTGCTACAGGGTATCGAACAGAGTAACATTTATTTACTTAAATTAAAATAACATATACTTACTTATCAGGCGCCTCTACTTCAGTATCTCTCGTGTTAAAGCAGCATGAGTAAATTCAGCAAATTAAGGTTGAAACTCCACAGAGGAGGCCACATTTCACCCTAAACAAAAATAGATATAAACCTTACTTTACCTTAAAAAGACTGCCACACACAAGACATGAAAAATCTGTATTTAACTACCATGTACCAACTACGATGATTTAATAAATTATAATAAAATATGAGTCAAAAATATCTTCATGGCATGGTTCATTATTTGGGCAAACAGTGACTTTTCTGTCGCTATAATTTACTCATATTTTTTCTAAAATAGTCACATATTTAAAAGAAATTGCTATATATATATAATTGATATATATTTGTACATAATAGATATTAAACATAATATTTTGTTTTTTAGAAGCCTTTTAATTGATCTATGGGTTCAGTTTTGATCATGTCCTCAGTGCAAAGTAATCAACTTCCACTAGAATTATAAACCATGAAATGATATCTCAATATATGTTATGGACTAGGCCTAACCGCATCTACTTATACGTAAAAGTATATTTATTTTTGTACAATTTTCTTCATCTACTGTGTCCCTAAACTCATTTTCCACCGTTAGGATGTGCCTTTCAAAATAGACTACAATTCTACTGAGATCAAGTGATAGTTTTTTCCCCACTAGAATTTAACTACATTTAAATAATGTTACTTCTCACTCAATGTTACTTCTCACTCATACCTTTTTTAAGTTTTTGAAATGTTCTCCTGTTTGTCCCACTCTTAAGTTTCACCCTGTTAGAATGTTTGTCTGATCAAAAAAAACAACAACATATATGACAGTTATAAACGTTATGTCCATCTAGGTTAGAGAGCTAAATGTTGATCGCTGAAAGAACTACAGCTAATTTAGCTCAAGATATTCCACCCTGTTAGATTCCACACTGTTTTTATAGACTATTGAATGTGAAACTAATAGGGTGGAAATTCTAATAGAATACCTAGCTTGGTTGGTATGTGTTTCATATATTTAAACATGTCAATATTTTGGTGGAATGCTCAAAACTTGAAAAACGTTACTTTTTTCCAAAATGTTACTGGATAGCAGGAATGACCCATTTATACATGCCTAAAAGTCTTCAAACTTAAAAAAAAATTAACTTTTCTGAGGGCTGTTTTGCATTATATGCACAATTATTATATTAAAATAAAAATAAATAATAATAAAAAAAATGTGAATACATTTTAAGTTATTTTAATCAATTTAAGTAATATTGCTTAAATGCTTAAAGATTTACAATCAAAATAGAAACTCTCTGTTCTTATGTTACGACATCGTGGGTTTAATCAAAGTTTTTTTACGATCACTTCTGGCCCACAGGCCCTGTATTAGTTATCTC
This sequence comes from Enteromius viviparus, assembly GCA_032353835.1. NCBI lineage: Eukaryota > Metazoa > Chordata > Actinopteri > Cypriniformes > Cyprinidae > Enteromius > Enteromius viviparus. Next base: position 9,140,421 of record JAUCNO010000500.1, on the reverse strand, counting down.
TGATACATGTAAAATCATATTTATGTGTGAAAATGTTAAATAAGTAAAATGTGACATTTTTGGTCTCACAAGAGTCACATTAAAAACCTATAGTTGACTCATGATTGATATAACTGATTCACACATGACAGTCATGTGATTTAAAGGTTAAATGCAGAGAACCATTCGTCCACAAGCTAACAATAGCATCCCTCCACAATGTCCACATCTCTGCCACAACCTTACAATAGATAACATTCTATAGTAACTTGACAATGGTTATCATTCTACCATGCTTCACAACACACATGTACCTCTGGAAGCTTGCTGCCACTCCAGAAAAGACAATCAGATGACAAAGTATGTTCATGTAGAAAAACATCAACTTCTAGGTCACACACGTCTATAGATCTTATTCTGGAGATCACTGCATACACAGTGTCATGTGCTGACTAATGGTTATGTGTATTCCAGTGTGTATGATGTTGATGACACCTCTCTTTCAAAAGCTTGTGGAAAGATGGAACAAACACACTTAAACCATAAAAACTGTATTTGAATGACCATCGAGGATCAATATTTTGAAAATCTACTATACAATACAAAGTCAGATAAACAAAAAACACACAAAATCAAACTCAAGCCATTGTAATATAAGATAATAGAATTTGCTTTCACAATGAATCATTCTAGCACTACAGTAACACGTCTCAGAGCTTTTTGAAAACCGATTGAGGCATCACCATTAAAAGCATGGCAATATCATTTATCTCAGTCAGTTTGCAGCAGTTTTTCTTTTAAAAAATGCTGAGTAATGGTGGCCACGAGATGAAAAGTCTTTTAAAAAATAAAACATAGTTTGATGTGTGTTTATAGTAAAGTGTAAGTCTATGTATAAATTGGGACATGCCTCATAAAAAAGTCACAATAAGCAACATCAACCACATCATTTTTTACTGTTTCTTGAGAAACCCTGAAATTAAATTAATAAATATCAAATTACTACAGTTTATATAGACCAAAACGTATCTAATCACACACAAAAGTTAACAAAGCCAGTTGACAAATGTTCACATACAGCAAGCAAACAAAGACACTGTATTAGCGAAGAATTCAAGTGGAAGTCAGATTACTGTAGTTTTATGGCTACTAAATGGTAAAAAAGATCATACCATGCACATAAGAAAAACTAACAATATGTGTAGCACACATAGAATTACTGTATTAAATAATAAAATATCAAACCAAGAGACATTTATCAGCACAAGTTATATTTTCCAAGCAAACATTTTAGAACTAGACACTTTAAAAGTTGAATATAGTGCAACAAAATCTCGAATTAAGGTTTGTTAGTAGTGAGAAAATGCCACTTGGTTTGATATTTTGTTACCTAACGCAAAGAAATTCACATATTGGTAAACTGTCCATATTTTTGGGCGATGTACAAATATAACATGTCTCATTGTTTAATCTAGAAACTACAAGCTTTACTCTTTTTACTTTAATCCCATGAATCAGAATATCTCCTTTGTCACATAATTGACATTAACGTTTATTTAAAAGAAGAGAAGGGGAGAGAGAGTAGAAGTGTTGTGTGGGAGAAGATGCAGCCCAGCCCTGAGTCAGTCGATCTGCAGCGTGGCTCTCTGAGAGGGCACTCATATCAGTACTGAAAGTGCCGAGCTCTTCCTTTCAGACAAACACATCAACTGAATCTTACACAAGACTATAATGTATACCACCCTCTAGCTCTAATTATCACGTCTTCATGGTGAGAAAATCTTAATACAACATTAGCTTTAACTTTTTTTCATGTGGTATGCAAAGGAGCTTCCTAGCCTTAAAAACAACACAAAGAGGAATAGTCCAAAATGACCTGCTCTCAATAAATATTAAGAGCACAATGTACAATTTTATAGTCTTTAATATTACTAACATTGCATTACACTGTTTTATGAATTATCTTTATGAAACAAAATACCAGATTTAAATTTGTACAATTTTATATTTTTTAAGCCACCAAAACATGTTTTAGATTTTCAATAAAAAAAACAAGTACCTAAATTCCTTTTAAGTGTCTCTGATAAACTTAATAACTTTCCACTGAGGTATAAGTTAAATGACGTGTAAGTCACAACGGATGTTGTCCTGATTTGACAGCTCGTACACTCTTCATATGAATCACTCTTACATCAGCAAGGGTGAGCTTATCATTCATGCAGTTTGACTTAAACCATCTATTACACTATGCTTTCTTAAAAGTTACTTGCCTACAGTAGACTTTTTTTTATATTTAGGACCAGATCTGCTAAAAGCTTGCGCTAGCACAAACCCTCATTTCTGTAAAAAAAACTCTTCCGTAGAAATTTCCCTTTAAGATGCAACTTTTTTAAGAAGAGCATATTTCAATTATTTTCATACAATGTGATATATATATAAATATATATATATAAAGGTGATATAGTCAGTTTACCACTATTTGCTGCCCCCCAAAAAGTGTGTATTAAGTTAACTCATTTTGCATCTAACATGCTATAGTTGCTAATTGGCGCAGCTCTTGTTAGATTCCTTTGCTCATTGTGGATCTGGATTGGTCTGTGTTTTTTAATTTGCACATTGTCAGATCATGCACATAACTTTTCACTCCCTTCTGTGCTTTAACGGTGTGCAGCGGGTATTAATATTGGACCCTTTGTAAACCTAATCACCAAAAAAGTATCACTGAAAAAATCTTCCTCTGTGACTTTGTCAGAAGTGTTAAAAAAACAAGGCATATTATTAGCAGACTAAGCATTGTTTAACAAAATATCCCATGTTCCCTTATTTTTTCTTGAGTTTTGAAAAAACAGATTCTTTCGTATTGGCTATAAAAAGCACCCTATTCAGAGTGTGACTTCTTCTATGTCATCATCAAATGACATAATGGCCATGACCGCGGGGCGGCTCTCAGACACATGCAAAGTGCTCCTATTGTTGGAGAGAGAAGTGATGTTTAGTCCATTTGGTGTGTCTGTGTCCCTCCTGCGTCCACCCACTGCTCCTGATGGAAACTGGCTTGTTAGAGGGGGGCTTAGGATCTCCATCCTGCTTGATGGATCTGAAGAAGGTGGTGTGGCAGAGGCCCCAAAAAGCTGGTGCATGAGGTTGGACTTCCTGTCTTTGACCAGGCCACCCAGATCCAGCCCTTCATCTAGTTCTTGGGTTGGCTGATTTGCATTGCGAGCACCTAAGCCAGCACGGGGGGGAGATTTACCAAAAGAAGGAGCGTAGCTGCCAAAAGCAAGATCAAGATCCTCACTTGGTCCATGTGTTCGGAGACCACCCGCTCGTCTGCCACTCGCCAATGTGTTTGCGTTCTCTTCAGTTTCTGTGAATTTGAAAATACCGTTGTGGTTCCGATGCTCGGACAACCGTGGAGGAGAGCGGACACTTCCTGTGTCATCAGAAAAGAAGTCTGAATCCTGGCCCTGAGTCTGCATGTCGATCTCACGCATCTTAGCTAGTAGCTGCTCCTTACGTTGACGTTCCTCTTCCGCGCTCTCTTGATTGATGGCCTGGATCTCCAGATTTCTTGCTTTAAGTTGTTCCTCTTCCAGTTCACGCTGCCTCCTGCTCTCTTCCTCTCTTTGAGATACAGACAGGCCAATCCTCCAATCTTCTTCCTTTCTGTCCAGACCTATTTAACAGAAACAGAACTACTGTAGGTGCAAACATGAATTTCAAGTCTACTACCATTCAAAAGTTAGGGATCAGTACAATAATATTTTTATTCAGGATACATTCAACAAAAAATCACTAAAAATATATTATTTTTACAATTTCTATTCATCAAAGAATCTAGAAAAAAAATTAAGCACGGTTTCAACAAAAATATTAAGCAGCAGGACTGTTTTCAACATTAATAATATTAAGAAATTAGCTGATGTTATAATGATTTCTAAAGGAATCATGATGCAATAAATTAATAGAATAATCTGCTTTACAATCATAGTAATAACTTCTATTTAAAAAAAAGAAAATAGTCATTTGAAATTGTAACAATATTTTACAATATTATTGTATTCATGTTTTTTGATTAGTAGCCTTGGTGAGAATAAGAAACATTTGAACTGTGGTGTACATAAAATATTTGACAAACATCCATCCTATACATCTGTTTATGACTGAAAAACTCTTAACTATATTTTAGCTGACGATATTTTATTTACTCAAATTGTAATGTTAATTTACTTAATGTCAAATTGTCAATTTGTTTTTAACTGAGACAGCAGGATGGAATACTGTCCTACCTCTGTTTTCCTTTGCGTTCTTCTCATTTGCGATGTGCTGTTGATTCAGTCTTTGCTTCTCGTTGTCTTTCAGCAGCTCCATTTCGCTTCCTCTGTCATGCATTGCCTCATCTTCTCTCTCATTCCCCCTTGTTCGCCCCATCTCAGATTCCATGTCTCTTTCTTTCTCCCTTTCCCTCCAAAACTCTTGAATCTTCCATTCTTTTGCTTCTCTAGGTCTCTGTTCCTTGCCTTGCTGATCCTGCTGATATATTATAAATACAACAATATAATACAATACAAGTTTGATTAATAAAATGTTATTGTAGTCTGCACAAAAATAAAAATTGTCAGCATTTTCTCATCCTCATGATGTTTAAATTTGGCAGGTCGCAATCAATCAAAAGACACACATTTGTGTCAAAACTGATGCAACATATTTGAAAATATATCAAAAGCAGCGGTTGCAGAGAACATTGGTTACTTTAATGATGCTCTATGGTGTCATTTGTTTTTGTCATTTTTGGTGCTTGACCACCACTGAATTTATATGAGAAAATTACAATATGAACATTCTGTGCAACTTCTTTTTGTGTTTTACAGAAAAAAGAAAGTCATCAGTGGTAAATGAATTGAAGGTGAGTAAATGATGATAGAAGTTTCATTTTAGCCTTTTAATCTTGTATAAAATATCTTTGTCAGATAAAATATCTATAAGTCTCCAAGAACTGCTCTTGAAACCTGACCTGAGATCAATTATAATTCAGAATTCTTATTATGTATCATGAACACTCCTGCTGTAAAACTAATCAGGCAGGTTACTAGTGTTCTCCTTTTGAGGCTACTTGGCAGAGGTTCAGAGGTTAGAACTTCATGCAGCAATGCAATCCTGAATTAAAGACATGAACATCTGCTTTGAGAGCCAGAATGTGCACTACAGTCTATTCTATTGTATGCTGCATGCTGGGATGCAGAAGAAAAGACATTCAAGGCCAACCTTTTTACCCTGTGATTCACAGTAGGCTTTTGAACCTGAAAGTCAATACTTAAAAATGACTGTGAGATGATTAAAAGGATCGATTGGTGATAAAACAGAACGAGAAAGGAAATATTTAAATTAAGCACTAATGAGCTAAATCAATCTAGTAACAAAACAATAACTGCCAATATAATAGCAACTGAGAAAATAAATACATACTTTCGTCATGAGAAATAGAATTTAAGAGACTATTTATTGTGTGCTGAGGTTTCTAGCTCAATATGCAGAATTGATGTGCTCTTTTCCAAAACCTAGTGAGGCAGCATTTTTAAGTATTGCTTGATCGTTCACTGACAAGAGATGTCAAAAGATTATTAAAGCCAAAAACTAAGGCAACATTATATGTATCTTTCACAGGAAAAATACTGTGAAGTTCAATGACCTCAGAAAAGAAATAATACATTTATATATATAATCCAAAGATGCAGTCGGGAGATGGGAGAAAGTTGTTGAAAGTCAACCATCACTGCAGTCCTCCATCAGTTGGGGCTCTAAGGCAGAGTCGCCCAACGGAAGCCTCTTTTCAGTGCAAGACACATGAAAGCCTGCATGGAGTTTGCTAAAAAAAAACACCTGAAGGGCTCCAAGATGGTGAGAAATAAGACTCTCTGGTCTGATGAGACCAAGATAGAACTATTTGGCTTTAATTCTAAGCGGCATGTGTGGAGAATGTGTTGCATCTGTCCTAATAAGACTCAGCAAAAGGGTGCTTCTACTAAATACAAAGGAAAGGGTCTGAATACTTAAGACCATGTGTTATTTCAGTTTTTCTTTTCTAATAAATATGCAAAAATGTCAACAATTCTGTGTTTTTCTGTCAATACGGGGTGCTGTGTGTACATTAATGAGGAAAAAATTAACTTGAATTAAAATTATTTTAGCAAATGGCTGCAATTTTACAAAGAGTGAAAAATTTAAGGGGTCTGCATACTTTCCGTACCCACCGTACAGTGGGTACGGAAAGTATGTGTGTGTATATATACTGTATGTATGTATATATATATATATATATATATACACACACACATATACACATTGTAAATGAAAATGTATTACTTAACCCAATATATGTATGTACTGTACTTTCCTTCTCACTTTCAATCTCAAAAATGGAGTGCTATTTGAGAGTAATGACAACACAAACAAGCTAATCCCTATTTCATGAACTAGAGTTCTCTTATGTTTAATAAATAAGATTCAGAAAATGAAATATAAAGGCCCTGTAATTTATTAGATCTCTACTGAGCAGATTATACATGCCTTAAGAGAGAGGTAATCATCAGTCTGGTTGTCAGGTGGGAGTTCGTTGGTAAGAGCTGGAGGTGGCGATGGGAAGTCCAATGAGTACTTCCTGTCCTCTGTCTGTACTGCCTTAGTGCTGGTTGTGTTGGAGACTTCAATACACAGACAAACACAAACATGTTGCAAAATGCATAGTTTAGAGCCACATAAATACATATTGTAATACTCCATCCTTCAGAGCCCTTACATCTCTTCAAACACTCTTATTGTTTAATGTATGTCAAAGTGATATATGTATCCATAGAAGCACTGTAAATAAGTCATGAGTCATGAGTAAATCTTACGAGAATACAGTCACTGTACGAAGATGTTTGTTGTGGAGTCTTTACTTGTTTGATAATAATAGTTATGAACCCAATGTATAAGTGTTTAGGAAGGTCCTGGGAGGAAGGTGCCTAGTACAGCTGTGTTATGGGACTTGTGATCTACCTTTTCGCTTGCTGCCATTCTCAGCTTCTTTTCTGGAAGACGTTTTCAGCATCCTGTTAGCATAGATGTTCCGAGCATCCAGCTCCTTTTCTTTCTCCTGATGTAAGATTTAAAAAAAATAATTGACCCATGACATGTTGGATTTATGATTAAATGAATCAAAATCCAAATAAGATCTGCATATGATTTGTGGTTGTTTTATATACAGTATTTAGCACCTTTAGTTTAGTGCAAAGCCTCTCTACTTCCTCCTGTAGTGCTTTTACGTCCTGTTGTGCATCATGAGTTCTCTTCCTCTCATTACCTAGCTGCCTCTGAAAGCTCCCACTGCTCAGCTCCATGTTCTTCTCCAATTCCTGATGGCACATTACATACATTACACACACAGAGCCTTAAAAAAAACTGAAACGCATATTGACTGCATGGTGAAGGATGAAGTCATTATAATCAACCGTAGCCCCTAAAACAGGGGTGGGGAACGTTGATCCTGGAGGGTCCCTGGAGAATTTAGCTCCTGAAACAGCTAATTGAGGTCTTCAGGATGCAGGTAGGTATTATTTTCCTCAAGGTTGGAGCTAAACTCTGCAGAAGAATGGCCCTCCAGGACCAACGTTCCCCATCCCTGCACCGTGTAATGTAAATTATTTTACCTTTACTCTGCGTTCACTTTCTTGTAATTTGCTTTGAGTGTACGTTAGTTTTCGTGAGAGTTCCTCCCTCTCTCCAAGATTCTGGTCATCTGCAAGTTGCTGCAGCTTCTGCAGCTGGCTGCGACAGCGCTGGAACTGGGCGTCCGTTTCCCTGAGGCTGCGCTCAGCTGTACGCTGGTTCTCTTGACTGCGTCTCAGCCTCTCACGCAGTACATGAGTCTCATTGTTGTGACGAGACAACAGCTGGGAGATCTCGCTTTCTGTGTCATTGTAGCGATGCAGAGCTTTCTCTTGCCGCAGCTGCATCTGTCGCAGTAAACGGTTCTCTCGCTGCAACTCGTCCGAATGCAGCCTCAGCTCAGACAATGCGTTCTTCAACTCGTTGATCTTTATCAGGCGGGCAGACAGCATGCGTTTGGTGACCGGGTCTACGTCTTTGGATGGAGCGTCTTTACTTAAAGTTTGGGATCGGATGCCTCCTGACCGATGCTGAGGATGATGGGAGGGGGGCGGGAGACGGCGTGAAACACCTTTACGTACACCTGAAAAGAAAAATCAATTACACATAAGTAATTCAATAAAAACAAATGCAGCTACAACCACATACATGAATATTACAACCTTTGTTCAAAAGTTTGTTCTTTTTTTTTTTGTCTTGTCAAAATACCCAAACTACAGTTTGATTAAAATTAATTGGAATGCACAATGAAAAAGTGCATAATTGTTTAGAATTGCCCAAATCATAGTTTTTGCAAATTAACATGAACTGAGAATGAACACTTCAACAGCATTTCTTAGTGTTAATTTCAGCATTTACTAATGCATTATTAAACATCAGATGTTGTGCTTGTTAACATGGGTAAATGAACTGTGAATTAACATGAACAAACAATGAACAACTGTATTTTCTTGAACTAACATTAACAAAGATTAATAAATACCGTAATAAATGTACTGGGCTACATTTCCCAAAAGCAAAAGCTGATCGTAGCTCCATTAGATTCAATGGGTCTACGATGTACTTAAGCTTATGATGCTTTTGGGAAACGCATGTTAATACAGGGTTATTTGTTAACAAATAACACCTTATTGTAAAGTGTTACCATCTTTGTTACTTTTGATCAATTTAATGCAACCTACTGAATAAGTATTAGTAAAAAAAAAAAAAAACATTCACATGACACTTGATGCTAAATGTCTCTTGTGCAATCTGCTGGTCATTATTGGTACTGCAAACACAGTTATTCTCTCATTTTAAGCAATGCTTCAGTCAACTTAAAGGTTAATAGATTACATTTTACTTCAAATAACATAATAAAAATAAAATATACATTTTGCACAAAAAAGCTGAAAGTCCAAATCACAGAATTCAGTTACTGATTACCTTGATCATCATGTTAATTAAAAATTAAATAAAATATAACATACATTTATTTTATAATTAAAATAACTATAACCTTAACTGGTGGATAAGAGGAGAAATCTGACTAATTTAACATGCTTTAGAAGGTGTACACTAGTTATTTGTGCTTCTGAATAGCAGATTAATTTGATTCATTATGGTGTGTGAAAAGGAAAAGTAAACAAGGTTTTTTTACATAAATATGGTACTGTGCTGAAGTTATCTGAAGTTAGATCAAATTGTGATGTATTCCTATTAGATTAGTGATCTAGATATAGTGCAGAATCCAAAAAAAAAATTGGTTTTACATTATAAAGTTTCAAAATACTAAAAAGTTTATTTTTGTTTATTTATGGCTTTAAATTAAAATTTTCTACATAGATTTCCTTATGATTTCAACATGACTTGTGTGGTTGAGTGCATACCTGCTCGATGTAAGGGGCTGCTGGACACTCTCCTAGACCTCCCTCTTCTTTGTGGAGACAGAGTGGCTGATGGCGAGAGAGACCGATCTGAATGCGAGACGTTTTCATAATCATCAGAGTAGAAAGAGGGACTGCTACGCTCTCCATCCGAACAGCGATCCCGGTCTGGATCTCCTGCTGCCTCTCGCATTCTGGTTCGTGCATGATCCCCAACCAAGCTCTCAATGTCTTTTCGGTATTTCTCCTGTTTTTTAGATCGAAAAGGAGATTCCGAGATCTTCCCGTCACTACGGTGAGACAATCGGCTGTACTCCGATTCCTGGTTATCCTCATGCAAGTCCATGTCTCTCCCTGCAATACAGTTCACAATGTTTGAGACAGATCAGACCAAGACTGGACTGAATATGTGCTTCACTCACAATTGATAAGCAGCACACACATTCTAACACACAAATCAGAAAAGGCATGATTGCTATGGCACGGTATGTTTGCAAATTAGATTGTGTGTGAGCCTTCAGCAAATCGTGACATAAAACCAGACACTGAACACTCAAGCTGTCTGAGAGGTTTCATCAAGACTGCATCAAGCTACCGTCATGTCATTAACAACAGTGACATGTCATCTAAGAATGTGGCTGGGGATACAGTGTCCAGACACAAAAACATATAATGTATTCAGCCATAAAATTATATACACTACTATTATTTAGTCACAACTGAGCAAATATCGAACACTAACCCACTTAGAATGCATACATATTCAACTTGTATTATGTTCCAACCAAACAGTATCTTACCAAATCAGGAAATATATTGTTTTTGTGAAGTGTAATAGTTGATCAGAAGTACAAAAAAGGATTTACTAAGTGTTGCTAAGAACAAAAACACAATAGAGCTGGGTAAAAGACAAAAATTAGCTAGAGGAGATTGGTTTTATAGCCTATTCATAAAAAAAGCTTGATTTATGACCCATTTGTAAGGCTACTGGCAAAGCTTTCGGTCACTGAACCTGCAGAATCCTGATATCCTCTCTGGTCAACGTCACCATGGAGATTGAGTCTGTCCTTTTGTAAGTGGCCAATAATATCATTCACTGCTTAATGACATGCTAAACACATGCCTCACCTTTTACCCATCTCTGTTTCTGTTTTTAGATAGGACGTTGTCTTAGTCCAACCTCCCAATCTCTTTCCCACTTCTCTTCCTGTCAGCACTGATTTGCCCGATTATGATAAATGCAAAAATGCAAAAATGCCAAAACTCAAATCAAATAAAATAAAGTTCTGCATTCATTTGTAATTGAAATCCTTTTTTTCTACATAGGACCTGTCTTGCCTTTAGGGAATCCTATGCAAATATAAAACTAGTATTCTACTCGTACAGTCTAACTGATCTGATGATAAAACTTTTTATACTGCCAATGAGTATCCCATTTCACAGTGTTTTGGATATATACACTGTATGACAAGAACTGAAAACATTTGCACTTGACAGGGCCAATCTGAATGGCCTTAGCAACCATAACAACAACAAATATCAATCAGATTATTTAGGCTATATTCAGAAATACATAACGTACAATTAGGATGAACCTACAACAATGAAGATATTATAGTTTCTGTTGCCAAATATTATAACAAAAGAGATCTCCAAAAGCAGAATTGTAAGTATATAACAATATAACAGTCCAACTACAGGTGTCTTCAAACAATAAAAAAAGCGATCAACGTTTAAAGCAAAACAATGCAAGGCTGTATCTTAATGCGAGTATTTATATCATAAGAAGCTTCTAGTGTTTCTTGTTTACTAACGTTACCTGACTGTTCGTACTTTGTGTTTTTCGAGTGACAGCAACAATAGCAAGCGCTGAACTTACACTGCAACAACGCGTGAAATCAGTTTAAAAGTAACGCTACTTACCAGTTTCTTGCCCTTCTAAGTATCCATAATTATACAGTCAGGTTCTTCATAATGTGGCTCGAGTAAGGGCTCGCAAACTCGCTAGCCAGCTACATGACGAGCTAGCTGGGATTATATCGTGCAACTAGGACAACACACACACTACTGTAGAGACGACGCCACACGATTAGCAAAACCTTATCCAATACTGTAAAGAGAGGGCGAAGGCGGTTGTTTAGTCGTCTGTCTTTTAATCGAGCGACATCTGAGGTCGATTATGGCGGAGATTGTAGCTTTTGAAGAGGAATTGGGAAAGGAGTTTGTGAAATCTCTGAATCCACGCCTCGCCTTCTGCTACCGGTGTCATAGTGACGCTTCGCCATGGCAACGTGCGCGCCCCTGTCCGTTACCACTTGTTGAGCTGAGCACGGTTAATATTACATTGACAGACAGGCGGCGGTAATGCAAAAACCCGTCAGACAGATATATATATATATATATATATATCAAGTAGTGATGATAACACCCACATAATAGATAAATTACAGATGATTAAAATATTATCAAGCTATAATTATCTATTGTCAATAGAAAAATGCTGAAGGAAAATTATAAATATGTAAATATAATCTAAATAATAAAATCTGTCCTGTTGATTTTAAACATTTTAGATTTAAATTTAAATCTATTTAAATAATAGATTTAAAATATATTTTATGTCTTTACAGTAAAAACAAACATGCAAATTACCAAATAAATACAATTTAAATATAATAATAAATAAATAAATTAGGATTCTAAGGAAAATGTAGGATTCTACGGACATTTTTATGTACTTTGTACCAGTGGTGGGAAAAGTTACTTTAAAAAATGCATTACAATATTGTGCTACTCACTAAAAAAGTAACTAATTAATTACATGACTTATTTAATTTTTATGGAAAGTAATGCATACGTTGCTTTTTGTATTACTTTTAAAATATGGGCAGTGAATATAAGAAGTTCTATTTATAGCAAATGAATGCACATTCACATTTAGTCTAGAACTACTCTGTATTCACACACCGAACACAATGCTCTGTATTTCTATTTTCTCCCAGCATGTGGGGTCAGGAGACTTGGCAGTCAATAAATAAGAAAATAAAGTAACTTTTTTTTAAAAGTAACTCAGTTATGTTAATCCAAAATTAAAAAGTAATGCGTTACGTTACATTCAAACATTCTTACTATGACAGAAATGTATTTGTCTGAGAGGAGGATTTGAGTTGCTTTTTAGGTTTCTGACATGATAATCGAATACATACAGTAGGAAGAGAATGATGGCCTTCGGTTTTTCGTGGGAGATAGAAACTACATTTCCCATGATTCACATCTTGAGCTCGAGCCAGAGGATAAGCGCTGCGAGTCTCTCGCGCTCCCGAGTGAGGTGCACTGATGGAGCGCGAGCGGCTTTATTATAGAACACCGGGCGCGCGCACTCACTTTAATTTCAAAGGGTGACGTTGACGTCACCGCAGGTCCAAAGTAGTCTATAGAAAGGGAGAGCGCAACATTTCCCAACCCTCATTCTTCCGCGAGAGGGCAAGTGAAGATTACGATGGTCATCAGAGTGTACATCGCCTCCTCCTCCGGGTCTGTCGCGGTGAGTAACATGTTTACACCGCGCATTTCAGAGTTGCGTGTTGTAAAACTGGACAATGCCGGGAATTACATCAAACGACAGTTAATTTTATTCAGTTTTTTGCAAATTATGTTAAGTAGATAAAACATGTTAAGAATATATGAATAACTTCGCTTCATTGTACGTTTATGGCACCTAGTAAGGTGTTTATGTGCACGCGATTTATATATGAATATGTCAATAAGAGTGTCGTTTATTTTTAAGTAAGCCCTGGTCACTTAATGAACTTAACCCATCCTGGAAAACCCACCCTCTCTTCCAGGCGATACCACTGTACATTGGCTGAATCAATACTTTTAATATAAACCATGAATCAATTATCTATGTTCATGGTATTTGCATGAATAATTATCCAAAAACACATAGTATTACCATGGTTCAACGGTATAACTGTTTTGGTATTTTACATTTGCATTACACTGTGGTGCCAAGTGCACCTACCTGTAAAACTAGGGCTGTTTTCAAGCCACACATTGCAGAGGATTCTGCATCGATACAACTTATTTGTGACTCTAAAAGTCTAGTTACATAACCACTGCCGAACTCAGTTCTAATCTATATATTCAGAAATCATTTTTTGTCAAATGCTTTTCAGTGGTTATGGTTTTTGCTGTGTTTGAGATAATCCAAAGCTGTTGTCCACCTCGGTGCACTGCAGACAGCCATAAAGCTTAGAGGTTGGACAAAGTGCGTGTTTACAGTAAAAGCCAACCCCACTGCCAGCTCCAGTGCCACGATCACTCGTGTGCAGATCAGCTCGGTTTTAATCGCTCTGTTATACAGCCTGCAGGGAGAGCTCAGGAAACTTCCTGATTCATTCAGAGCTGGGATTATATTTCAGCCTTTTAGCAGGCTGGTCTACTGACATTGATTTTTAGTTCTTTAAATGAGGAAATCACAGTCTCTAAAACTGAGACTGGAAGGAGCGGTGATTGTTCAAATTTTCAAACGATGTCATTCAATTGGTGTTTGATGGTTATCAGATGGTGTTTGTACAGTGATTCACTGTGTATTTGACAGCTTTGATATGGAGATGAAGCATGTGTTGTTGAATGTTAGAGAGGCAAGTACAGTTCAGCGCTGTAACCTAATAGTACCAGAATGAGGTAACAGCCTAAATGAGTTATGCACCGATTTCCGCTATCTCTTTATTTCTACAAAACTCAGATTGTTTACCCAAAAAGAGCTATTTTTAAGTCTCTGTGGTCTTAGCACAGACTGTTCTCATACACAGGCAAGCATCTCTTTTATGCTAACGTTCTTCTACCATCATTAGAAAGGAAAAATGAAATGTTTCAGTTAATAGCTGGCATGTGATGGATGTGTGTGTGTGTGTGTGTGTTCACTCAGTTTACATATGTGTTTGTTATATACCTTGTTTTGTGTCAAGAGGATGCGAGGCAAGTGATAGCTGATGAAACCAATGTGCACTAAAAGAGGCCGATTTTAGGATCAAATGAGCGAGGGCTAATATTTTTACTTAGAGCTACACAAACACACACTGATTCACATTAGCTCTCGTAAGCTTTGGTCAGAGGGGGATTATAAAGGTCATTCCCTGACTAACCTTTTCCACTCGTTACATTCATCCACCTACGAACATTGCACTTAACACTTGCACGTGAATGACTGAGACTGAGTGATTTTCAGTCAGCTGAGCTTAATAGAAAGACAGGTTCGACAGTGATAGGCTCAGTGAGCGTGTTAAGAAAGTCTGAATGGTAAGAGTGCATTCAGCTCATTGATTCAAAACAGAATGATACACACTCATGAGATTTGTCTTTCCTTAAAAGCGGACCTTCATCTTTCAATCCAAAGTTTTACACATGTACATTCAAAACCAAGTCAGTAGCCTAAATTATTAGTAAATGCAGCAGGTCACCTCATGATCACATGGCCAACCAAATACTATTATATTCTGTAAAGTATAATTAGATATTGGTGTTGTTATGGTTAACTAAAACTATTTTAAAGCTGAAATACAGCAAAATATAAATTTTAAATGAACATTTACACCTAAAAATGAACCATAAGTAATATCGCCTTGGCAATTAATGGTAATAAATAAGCTGAAGCCACTGGTTTAGGTCTTTGATCTATAATGACTAGATTCTGTATTATATATCAGTGGTTTAAGTACCAAATTATTAAAACTCAAATAAAACTAAAGCTAAATAGAAATATTTTAAATAAACTATTAACATGACAAAAGCACATTATAAAAGTGCTAAAACTTAAAATGAAAAAGATAAAAGTTCATTAATGGCATATATTAATATGAAAATAGCACTGAATAAACAATTTTGCTCTTGGAATAAATTAATCAATAGGCTATACTTATAACCAGTAATTTAAATTGTATGAAGCCAGACAGATGAAAGCGCTGTAGTCCATATTCAGGTGGAACGGTATATTAGGAATAACAGCATGATTATAATTTTGCTTTTATGCCACATTTACATAAAACAGAATGTAATACTGAGTAACTTGGGTATAAACAGATTTTAAGTAAACAAAACATCCACAGAATTGCTGTGTGTCTCACAAAGAAGTGATATTTTATTCCTTAATAAACTCGCACACAAAGACAGGTGAATGCTGGTTTTCCTTCCTGAACAAATTCTTGAACGAATCGGTTGAATTAAAAAATACGAGTCACTAAAAAAGACACAAACTGGTCTAACGATGTAACTCAATGATAGAAAGTGTTTACAGAAAACACTGCATGTATTATCTTAACTAACAGGTTGTTGCAGGCATAGAGAAGTTGAGTTCTTAAAATGAATCAAATAGACAGAGAAAGGCTACGTCTTCAGTGTTTTGTTTTGAGGATAAAACAATAGCTGCACTGTGTGGCTGCGCTGGTTCAACACAAGGCTAGAGCTGCTATTGTCCTGCTCTCTGCTTATCAGGCCAGGAGTTTTATAGAGCTTTTAAAGCACAGACAGGGTTTAATGTTTACCTTTACAAAGAACCTCGCTCTCTTTTTTGCAGTCAAACATGTGTGAGAGATATGTGATTGACTCATCAACGGAGTATCAACCTTTATTCACTTGTGCTTTCTATGTGCACAGGTGTGTGTATGTGTGTGTTTAGTGACAGAATTCATCGAAAAAGCTCTGCATGCAGTGGCCGCCCAGCAACACTCTCTGCAAAGTCAGCAGAGAGAGGGAGAGAGAGAAAGATAGGCAAGGCGAGGTGAGGCAAGGGACTATTTGTACTCCATCTGTCCTCCTCCACAATGTGGTTATGTCCAATAACACTCTCTCTGGACAACACACTTTAGTACTGCCAAACTAGGGTGTGTAAGTGTGTGTGTTTTGTACAAACAGCTGTTGAAACGAGGCCTTATATTCTGTAGATAGGTGCGCAGGCATATATATCATCAGTTGAAGGTATACATATAACTTATTTACTTACTTATTTTCCTTTTTTTTATCTTAAAGGGATATTTAAATGAACATTTTGTCATTAATTACACACCGGTATTATTTTAGTATATTGATAGCATACTATTTATATAACCAGACGAATGAATCAGGTTTAGTTTTATTTTTTATGTTTTGTTTTGTTGCCTTTTTGTTTTATTTTTAGTAGTTTTTTAATATGCCTGTATAGTTTTTATTCATTTTTTAAACGTTTTTTATTATTTTATTCAATTTTGTATTTGTATCTTTCAAGTAATGACTTTATGGTTTTAGTTTTAGTTAAATCTGCATTCTTCTATGAAAAATAAAAGGGAATTTAAAGAATACTTTATTATAATATTATATTATTACTTTAGAATATTATATCATATTCTAATGTAATGAAAGTTTTTGGAATGATGCTACATTATGACACAATTAAGCCTTTATTTTGCTTCAGATACGTGGTTTAGACCTGCTTTTATAGCTAAAATGTAAAAATGTGTACCAGGTTTAAAGCATCAGTTAACTCTACTGTGGTGTTTAATATAAAAGGAATGTTGTTGTTTTGGTTTTCATCCACTTCTTAATGCATTCATTAATTGAAGTGCTAGGAATTTAAAGAAAGACATGTTTATTATTTGGAAAATGCACTTTGTATGTTTTGCACGGGAACTATTGAGTTTTTAAACAGTACAGTGGAGAGCTGAGTGCTGAGAGGATGACAGACAGGTTTGTAAGATAAGGACCAAATGTTTATTTAAGGTTAATATGGGGAAGGATTCAGAAACACAGGATGCTAGACATAGAACAGATGTTAAATAACCTTTTGACCACACAAATACAAGTCTTTTATTGTTTTCTTTGATAAATTTGATCTGCTTTGAATGCGTAGTCATATTTGATAAAGTTTTAGGGGATTTCTTTAGGAGTGTCTGAGACTCCAACTGTATGTTTTACATTTGGTTTCATTTAAATCTCTTTTTGCTGATCAATACTCACCTCCTACATCTGAGTGCTTTCCATCTGTGTGTTTTCAAAATGGACTTATAGACACTAATGCACATACAGCTGTATATTAATACTTAATACTTTTACTGAAAATGACAAAGGTTGATGATCCCAAACTTGGTTAATAAAACTTTTAGTTAGTAAATAATATTGCACCACGTTATTTTCAATCAATATTTACTATTTTGCAATTCTTTAAAAAAAATGCATAAAGCATTTTAGAACCAATAACATAGTATTTTATGACAGTAAACAAACAAATGCTAACTATTTAAATTGCAAACTATTTTAAATTATTAACAAGTATTTTGCATGACACAACAGAGATGCATGGCATGTTCAGTAGTAAGATTTCTGGGACGCAAACAGCTTTTCAGCTGTAAATGAATAATTACTCATGAGTCATGCGTGTTAATACTTAAGTTTGATTTGATAACACGGAACATTTAATATCTTTGACCAAACCTTGATTGTGTTATACCTCAGGTGAAGAAACGTCAGCAGGCCATCGTGGGTTTTCTGGAGGCCAACCGGATCAACTTTGAGGAGGTAGACATTACCATGCTGGAGGATCAGAGGCTCTGGATGTACCAGAACATTCCTGAGGAGAAACGACCTGAAAAGGGCAATCCTCTCCCGCCTCAGATCTTCAACGGGGACAACTACTGCGGCGTGAGTCATCAATACTTTTCATTAGAAATTAATTCATATGCTTCTGGACATGTGATGCACCCTCTCCTATTAAAACATGTTCACTCAACCTGTTCAACAATCAGAATTTAGAAGGCAACTGATTGTTAGTTACTTGCACATTGGTTATATGTTCATCGATATACCACAGACCTCAATTCATGTGTATTAATTGGTTCTGTAAGGGACTGTGCTGAAGTAATACTCTGTTTCTCTCAGACACTTAAATCAATGATAAGCTAAAAGCTCTCTGTCTGCCAATGAGTCCACATTGTGTTGGTTTGAGAGGATGTTCATTAAAAATCAATACATGTAAACAAAGACCAATGGTGTACGCTGCATGGCACTGTTGTTTCTTTTCCAGCCAATTACTTTCTAGTATGGTATTTATTGTTTTCTCTAGCCAATCAGGTTAAAGCATGAGATGCCTTATATAAGGTTCTGAAAAGGGACATTTTCATGCCTCTGTTCTTTCAAAAACACATCTTAAAGTTTCAGATTTTTCAGGAATAGCACACACCTTCACACTCTGTATATCAATTAGAGTTGTAATATGGAACTGAGCGACTCTCTTGCCATAAATGGCTAAAGAATGAATACGACATTTCCGAGTTTGAATCTATATTTAGAAATGATTCATGACTTAACACTTGAGTTATGGTAAGGTTTTATATTTTGTGACTGACTCCTGGAAGTGTCTGGATTTTGCTGAGTGCACGACTGATGTAATCGTACAATAATCCTAATTACTCTTAGACACCGCCTCTCATAGAACAGCTCTCATAGCCAATCAGAACAGCAGATCCACTTCCTTCATATGTCACAGTGATTTTACTGTTTGACACTTATGGAGCACAAGACACATTTAAACTATCCTTGTGTATTTTTAAAAGAATGAATGACCAAGGTGCTTTTGTTTATTATGGAGAACTGTTACGAATAAAGTGATGTCAATAAACAATATGATTTTTAGGTTATGTCATTGGATGTTAAATGGCATCATTTAAGCAGTTACTGTTGCTAAAACTCTTTTCAGTCAATATCGTTCTATCATTTTGCAGGATTATGAAGATTTCTTCCAGTCTAAAGAGACGAACACAGTGTTCTCATTCCTCTGTTTGCCCCCCGTAAAGGTACAAACACACTCCGAGTTGTCTTTTAATTTCATTTAGAAAATATGTGACCCTGGACCACAAAACCAGTTATAATGGTCAGTTTTTAGAAATTGAGATTTAGAAATCATATGAAAGCTGAATAAATAAGCTTTCCACTGATGTATGTTTGGCTGAGATACTACTACATGAAAATCTGGAATCTGAGGGTTCAAAAGAATCGAAATATTGAGAAAATTGCCTTTACTGTACAAATGAATTCAAAAATTAAGCTTTAATATATTTTTTGTAGAAAATTTGCAAAATATCTCTATGGAACATGATATACTTACTTGATATCCTAATGATTTTTGAAAGAATTGCAGCTATTGCTACAATTATATCTATGAGATGATTTATGGTTCAGGGTCACATATATCTTCAAAATATAAAAATATTTCCCTCCCCTATTGGGTATTTAATTCCTTGTTTTGTGCATTAACCATTAATTTTGTTATATTTATGCTTAAAAACACAATTTGCAAGTGGAATAGGAAAAGTACATTATTCAGAATTCTTATTTTTTATTTTGATTATATTTTTATTACCCTAACCCTAACAGCAAGATAAAAATATTGATTATGAAGTTGCCTTTTTTGTCATTAATGTGATAAAACTATGGATTACATAATAGGATTAACATCTAACTAACTTCCCTTCTGTTCTCTGCAGGACTCTGAATCCTAGACTGCGTCAATGACATTTCCCTGGACTGAAACACTGTGGCTCTTTTTCCAGTGATGTAACTTTCGCCCCCTGGTTTAAAGCACTTACTGCCAGCAATGCTTTTGCCAAACACACGCTGCCCGCCTCCAGCTAACAAACTTCTTATTTAAACACACGCATACACAGGGATGACGAACCTTTTCTATGGCCTAATGAATTATTTATATGTGTTGCTGTTATGTTTCATTGTACATGTGTTGCATGAAAAGCCTATTCTGCTTTTTTTAACGTGATACAGGGATAGAGTGAATAAGTGAACTTATGTTTGTGTGCATAAGACTTCTATTGTCAACCTACACAAAGAGAATAATAAGTATGCAAGGTTGCATGTAAACGTCTCTTGTAAGACGTTCTTTGTTAAGGAGCTCAAACAGACAGCCAAAAGGAAATGTAGCGAATCAGAGGAAGAATTTGGTATAATGTTGTCCTTTCCGCAGGCTTTGATCTATTTGTAAAAAAGAAGTTCAGACCAAAAGCTAAAACAGCCTCAAAACAGGAAATAGAATACCGAGATCTCAGTGTTTCCACGACACATAATTGCTCTTCAAAGCTTTTCTGAGTCTAAAACTGGTCCAGAATCAGTATTTGAACACCTTATGCGTTATTATTGGAATTTCTCATCTCCTTCCTAAAGCCTTTTGTTCCTTCTGCTGGAAAACTTGAGAAAGAACTCGTATCTTGTTTAGTCCTTTCTTTTTGAATTGTATTAAACTGTGTTTTTCTTCTCAGGGGTATGTTAGCATGTAGCAAATAGCAGACTGTGATGCCTCAGCTTTCAGCTCACCCGTTTATGTAGTTCATATAGTGACTACTATTATACAAAGCTGGGGAGAATAGTTGTTGTTGTTTACACAGTGTCTACTCTAGATTTTCTTCGACAATCTACTGCCACAATCAAACCTCCCGAACAAAACAGACACACTCCCAAATCTACATTCTCTGCATTTCCATTTACTCTCCATTGTGACACGCGCTGCTTGCTTCCCTCCTCCCACCCATTCATTAAATGATTCCACGTGAATAAGCATGTATGTTCACACCATTCTCAGGACACAATTATGTTTTACTTTATGTCACTAACTGTATGAAGTTACTGTGGTTTACTTTCATAATCTAAATGAATAACTGAAAAATCTAATTTTTAATAAAGTATATTCAAATACTGATTTGATGTTTCTCAATTTAGTGATGATTTAGGCAAATATATAATTCCATATAAAACCAACTGGCATCCCACATTTAAAATGAATTTACGTATGTACGTATTTCTTTTAATCCCCCCCGCTTAAGCGTGCTGGAATAATTGTCCAAAAATAGTATAATATGTGTACACGACATGCTGTAACTTTTAAGAAGTCCAGGGAGACACTGCAGATATCCCAGCATGCCTTTGCATGGCTAGCATAAGAGGCTGATGTAGGCAGCGTGAGAAAATGATGTTACTCTATAAATAGACAAAGAGTTTTGCTACAAGTATAAAAAAAACAGATACAGTGTTCAAATGACAAACTGTTTAACATAAAAGACACAATTCGTTAATAGAGCTCCTTTCTTTCCTCATTATACAATTAAATATTACATGTGCCACTGTTTCTTTCTCGCTCACAATGTGGTGAATGTGAGTGTGACTTAAATAGTCCTCCTGATAGGAACCAGGTGTGTGTGCAATTAGTTCCTAGGCATGGTGTGTGTGTTGGACACTGACCAATATTACACACTGATGATGTTCTGGATGGCTTGTGCTGGAAATCATGATAATAACGCTTCCCGTAAACTATAATAAGCCATTAAGCTACTGTCGTGGGTTTGACATTTTTCTTTTTTTTTTTGAAGAATCACAGCTTCAAAAGCATCAAGTGAATGAAATGCACCAATGTTTAATAAAACATTTTTAGGTACTCAAGACACTACTGCCCTCCAGTGGCCAAATATAAAAGGTGATAATGTATGTAGTAGCAGAGATACGCTTGAAAGAAAATCTTTTTTTATTTAATGATGTAAAATATGTCTTCTTAACATATATACAATCTTAAAATGTATACCAGGATTTAGTGTAGTGTGCTAGTAGTAGTTTAGAGCTTGAAGAATGCCTCTGGTTTCCCATCCTCCATTGCTTCAGAAAATGCCTCATAGTCCTATGAACACAAACAAAGATTAACACCAGATCCATGTAGCCTTAAAAAAGAGGAAAATGAGAAAGAAATCATCTGAATTTCCTTAAAAGCATTAACTGGTAAAGCACATCCAGACACACTGCATGTGTGGAACCTGAGCTATGTGATTTCTTGCAGATTTGCACTGTTTTGTGCATCACAACGCAATCTCAGACAATCACAAGAAAGCATTCCAAGCAGTGGAAACATCTATTGGAGACTTTGAAAGGGTGTGTTTGAGTTTACAAGAAACGAAACGAGCCAGACAGGTCTCCTGTGCCTATATACAGGCTCTTTCAAGTGCTGTTTGCTCAACAAAAATTAATAGCATTAATATACACTACAAACACTTACGCACTGTTTTGTGTCTCAGTAATCGACTCGCCGTTGCAACATTCTGTTTTTTGCTTTATATCACATCATAGCCTTAAGGTTATGTGCTTTTTCTAATAAATGCAAAAGACTTATTCTCAAGAAATGCTGCATATGTGAGTCACAAATTAATCCTCATAATTAATAGAAAACTGTAAATGTGTAATGCTAAATATATGCATTTAAATGAATTAAAACATTCATTTAAATGCCAGCATCAGCCTGACTTGAGGTTGATTTGATGCAGGTAAAACAGAAAACTTTCTCTCTTGATCTACAGACAGTATCAAAAACACGGCTACTAGATGAGACTTACCCCACAGTATATGTCTCCATTAAAGATCTGAGGGGGCAAAGCTTTGGGGTCTCCCACTTTCTTCTTCATCTCATCCTTCAAACTTATGTTTTCTGTGATGTCCAACATAAAGTATTTGATCTTCTTGGCATCTAGGAATTGAAAAATCGCACTCTGCTGTTGCTTTATCTGAAGAAACAGATGAAAAACAATGAACCTGTGACACCTCACAGTAAACTCTGGTGTCTATTCCTCTTTTAAGACATGTGACAAGGTATTTGTATCTAATAACAGGTTCAGGTTTTTTCACCATCTAGGATTGTTTAATCCTTCTGCAGACACAAACACAAACCACTGTAGAGTGGTTTTTCACTAATCGTATTTGACATCCTGAGAAGGCAGAAATACAGATACACACCTCTCTAGAGCCACTCACACTACTGTAATACACCTTGATGGGCATCTTCTGAAAAGGATGAGTTTTGTTGAAATAAAAGTGTCTGGAGACGCAGAATGGTTTTTTGAACCTTTAAAACAAAAGTATATCTGCCAACTCATGGACCAGGAAAGCAAGTTTTGGCACTTCACCTGACAGCCCCACCTACCACAAGCAGACTCTCTCTCTCTCTCTCTCTCTCTCTCTCTCTCACACACACACACAAACACACACACGCACACACACTCCAAGACATCAGCATGACATGCCTAAACTTGCACGGGAGGAATTTACACCGAGACACATTAATGCATTGATTGCAGTATGTATTAAAATGTGTGATAATCTCACACTAGCTGGATAAAAGTAAATATGGTTAATACAATTCCGATTTTAAGAAAAGTTTATTACGTTACATATATAAAAGTTATTAAATGGTGTCATTCATGTGGTGTTTATACTTTTTAAGTGTGAATGTCTACATACGTTTTTGCGGCAAAGCTTGTCTATTACTAACTGAATGAGGCGCAAAATGATGCACGCAAACAGCACCACCTAGTGGTTGATTGAGATGTTTGCGCCATCGTCGTGGACTAGGCAGAAATATAAAACTCTTTAAAATGTTGTCGAGCAATATATTTTCTTATAATAATAAAAACAATAACAATAACACACAATAAGCAACCGAAGGTCACAAGAGTTACGTTAGGCTATTTCATGCAGGCAGTGAAATGGACACCATCGGGGCTTTCCCGCTTAAATCAATGTCGTCGACGCTGTGACGTCCTCTTTACCCGCAGTCAGAGGGAAGGTAGGGCGAGTTTCTGTAATCTCTGCCAGAATCGGCTTTAAATATCAAGCATCCTGCGTTTAAACTACTCAAAGATGTATCATAAGGAGTGGATATTAATGTATCGATTATGTTATGCCTGTATTTCAGAAATATATCCTCTCATCCATCGCTAATTTACAATGGCCGAGGAAGGGTGAGTGTTCGTGTTCGGAGAGCATTCACACTTCAGTATGAAGTCGCTGCACAATATATACATTCACAAGGAACTTGTACTGAATAGACTTATTTAGTTGTTAAAACTTGTTGTACTTATTCAACTGAATAGAAACTATCTAGCTTAATATTTTCCATGCATTAACAAGAACAGCAGTTGAAGTTAACTGAACAAAAGCTGTAACGTTAAATCTCCAAAGCTCTCTCCATTAGTAGCCCATAAGCATTTTTTTTAGTTTGAGGAAGAACAGGGCAAAATAACACATGCAAGGATTTGCACACATGCCTTCTAATTTACCTATTGCTTATTTATTATTTTATACGTGTTTTGAAGTTCTAGTTTTGTGCTAGGTTTGGTTCTTCTCGGAATACGTTGAAAGAGACCAGAAGGACATGTATACTCTTGTGCAGGGAATAAATATTTCTCGAGGCTTTAAATGTCTGTCCTTCTAAGTGTACGGCACACCAAAACACTTAGGTTTAACATTAGATGGTGGTTTAACATTAGATGGTGTTTTTTCTTCTGTTGACCTCGGCTGTGATGAACTTTGAATCTTTAGTCGGATACCCCTTCACTCTCATCATGAGTGAGACCTCCAGTCTGAAAAGCCGCAGGTTGTTAATTGCATGTATGAAGCCCTGACTCTTTCTCTACCTAATTACATTGTTTTGTATCATTGGTAGCATCGCTGCCGGAGGTGTGATGGATGTCAACACCGCTCTGCCGGAAGTGCTGAAGACCGCACTCATCCACGACGGTCTGGCTCGCGGTATCCGTGAGGCCGCCAAGGCCCTCGACAAGTAAGAAGTGACCACTTTAATAAACTAGATGCTGTTGTGTGTCTGTGATGATGATTTGGCTCCCTCTACTGAAGTCTCTGAGGATAACTGCCATTCGTTACCCAACTTCTTTCTGAGATACGGTTAAAGTGATTGGTCATACCTGTTGGAGGAGATCGAAGGCTCATCCTGGTCTTTCTTTGACAGGCGCCAGGCTCATCTTTGCGTCCTGGCAGCAAACTGTGACGAGCCCATGTACGTCAAGCTGGTGGAGGCTCTCTGTGCCGAGCATCAGATCAGCCTCATCAAGGTGAGGAGAGGCACTTGAATATAGTTTAATACAACCTCTAGCTGTGCTTCAGCCATAGAATAAAACCAGCCCATTTCTGACTTCTCACAATTGCTTTTAAACCTTGGCATTAAAATAAGTGGTTTTGTTTAGCTATTATGTGTAATTGGGGTTAGGGTGATGTGTGTGGGTTTTTGTTTGTTTTTCTTACACCTGATTCTGTTTCATTACAAGAGCTTTTTCCAAACTGAATTGGGTGTTTTAGAGAAGGAAACCTAAAAATATGCAACGCTCTAGGTCTCCAAAGGCATTGATATATTTTAACCAAGCTATGTCTAAAGACCTGGCGGTGGGCTTTTAATTCGGACCACCCAGAAGATCTTAACCACTGCAATTAGCTGAAGACCGTTCTAATGGCTGGCAACAGATGTTAGCTTCAGAAAATGAAGTAATTTTTATTAGCTGGTCAAGTCCAAAATGCAAAGTGTTTTCTCTTGAATATTGCCAAGAATCCTAATCCTGATTTGAACTGAATCCCCCCCCATTATTCAGTAATAATGAAGTTATTACTCTCTTGTTATAACTATAAGTCTCTGTGCTCTCTTGTAGGTTGATGACAATAAGAAGCTTGGTGAGTGGGTTGGTCTGTGTAAGATCGACAGGGAGGGCAAACCCCGCAAGGTGGTGGGCTGCAGCTGTGTAGTCATTAAGGTGGGTGTCTCTGGCTGTAGTCCTGTTCACACTGTCTGTTTCTCATTTACTTTCCTTAATTGAAGACTACTAGTAAAATACCTTGGATTTTACAATTGGTGTTTATTAAGAGTATCGGGGCTTGAAATGTGGCTGTTTGCGCCAAGTCCAGACCAGATGCTGGCTCTCCATGCCCCGTATCTGGTTTTTTTTTTCATTCTTGGCTAGACTGAGTGCCTGAACACGAGCCTCTTGGTCCTGTTTTGATTCTTGAGGTCCCCTAGAAGGGCAACAACTAAATTTATGGAATCGCAGGATGATATGTTCAGTTTTAAAAGCAAAATGTTAAAGATATAACATGCATCTAATGTTTTCATGTCTCCGTCTGCAGGACTATGGCAAAGAGTCCCAGGCTAAGGACGTCATTGAAGAGTACTTCAAATCTAAGAAATAAGGCGCAAAATAAAATGTTGGAACTGTTACTTGTGTGTGGGTTTTTTTTTTTTTTTTTTTTTTTAAAACCATGCAAGTTCTGAATTGCACTCCGAAATGGTAATTTGGTCTTAAACCTATTGGTACACAAAGTTCAGAGAAGTCCAGTATGAAGGCACGTGAAGTGCCTTATGGAGTGTTGTAGTAGTTGGGTTTTTCTGGTTTGGTTTAATGGAATCCTGTTTTGATTTTGTTCTGGTAGAGCAGTGTGGACTCTTGACAGCTGCCATCCAGACTTTATGCAGCAAACTATCCCTAGCGATTTGACTGATTATATAACTGCAACAGACCAAATGAATCAAATACAGGATGTGGACTTTTAAACCGTTTAAACCAGTGCAAAATGCTCCAGTGTACTTGATGATCTCATAGAGCTATACTGACATGTTCCAGTCTATTTACAGCACATTTTGTGTGTGTGTGTGTGGACAGGAGTTCCTGGAGCATTCCATGCATTTTATAAGCTCTTGTGTTATAAGCAGGTAGAAAAAAGACTATGTACATACAAAGAACGAATGACTTTTAATGCAAAGTATTTTGTATGTTTTGGAAGCTCTCAAAAAAAAAAAAGAACTGTTGCAATCTCATCCTTATGTCTGTCATATATTTTGGTTTGTGTTAAAGGCAGTATGAACTCTAAATGAACCAGGATTTAGCAAGCATTTAAAACATTAAGTAAAGGCAAAACCAGTGTTTTGTTGCATTATGGTACAACTATACTTTCCTAATTGAATGGCTTTGAAAATCCTGTTCATAATCAAGATGTTTAAAAATGTATAGTTTTGTCTGAAAAAGAGGTGCATTCCCTGAAATCAGAGCGCTTTGCAACTAAAGGTCACTCAGAATAAAACTACAGCTTTATTAAAGCTTCAACAGGTGTTTTCTCCCCGATGCTCCACTGTTTTTTTGTTTTGTTTTTAATATATATCAAAAATTGGACAACTCAATCTCAAATGTTTAAATTTTTTTTATCTACATACATTCTCAAAATAAAAACTGACACACAAAAACATCTTATAAGGCACAACAAATTATACACAGACTTTTTTTTGCCAAAAACTTACAAAAACACAATCAAAACGACACCATGTGAAAACACAGCATCCTTTAGTGTTTGTTCTAGTTACTGTAAAATAATTTACAGGAGTTATGTGTCTATTCTAAATGATCCTTGATTAGAGTACAGCGCTCGAGTCATTTACGTGGAGATGAAGTCTACCGTACAGACAGAGATAATGTAATTCCTGTAGATGAGTGAGGATATATGTGGTTTCAAGACGAAGAACTCTCCTCATTCAGACATGAAATGCAGTGTGTGTGACGTAAGACCTTAGTAAGCTCTTTACAAGCCTGGTTTGACCATTACAATCCCATTTTCCCTCTTCCTAGTCTGTCCTAGTCTTCTTAAGACAGTGCAGAAATATCTTAAAAGCCAGAGTTTTCTTAAAAATAAAAAGACAACAACAACAACAACATAAAAAGAGATTGCAGTGTACTCTTGTTCTTAAATAGTTGTACAAAAAAGGCCTATGATACAGGTGTCGAGTGTTACAGGTACTCGAATTCCAGTGCTTGATGGAGGGCAAGCAGGTCAGAGTGGCTGGATATCCGCCAGAAGGGCATGTTGTGCTGTGGGGGAGAAACAGACTGACTGTGAGAGCGTCTCAACACACAAAACAGCATTTGCTCCACGCTTAACGTTTTCTAGCAGTATCCATGCAGCAGTGTCAAGCCACTCTACTAAGGTTTTGTCTAATATTGCTTGTTACAGCTCGAGAGTTCTCTTCACTTCTGAAAATGAGGTAAGAGATCCAACAACCAGCTCACAGAGAAAAAAACTCACAGCAACAGCCTCTCCTGACTCACAGTAT
Source organism: Enteromius viviparus (assembly GCA_032353835.1). NCBI lineage: Eukaryota > Metazoa > Chordata > Actinopteri > Cypriniformes > Cyprinidae > Enteromius > Enteromius viviparus. The sequence goes on along the minus strand of JAUCNO010000500.1, from coordinate 9,111,978 downwards.
AATACTACAGAGGGTTTATAAAGAGTTTGCAAGCACATTTTGTATCAGATCAAAAACACCAACACTTTACATTTGTTAACGTAATCATACTTTTTTATTTTTACAGCATTTATTGATCTAGATAGTGGTTCTTTTTAATTAAAGTACAGGTTGTATTAGATTAACAATATTACATTTCTATAGCATTTATTATTATCATTATTAATTAATGCAGAGTCTATTGCATTAATCAATGTTTATAAATTGAAGTTTATTGTAAAGTGCTATTTGTACTTCTAAATTTATATATACATATTACTAACTTACCTTTAAAAAAGTTTCACTATTAACGAAAATGATTTTGAAATTATTTAGATAATAATTATTTAGAAATTTTAAATAAAACCTTTACAAATCCTTTGGTTTAGCACTCTAAAATCTTGCGAAGTGAAAAATCTTTTTTTAGAAAAAATTTTTTTTCGCAAAATGTATTTGTACTGTAAGAATCAAAACGTAAAGGTCATTTTAGTGTGTTTTCCTGTTTAAAAGTTTGGGGTTTTTAATTTTTTTAAGTGAATTATGCTTATAACCTTATAGGCTACCAAGGCTGCATTCATTTGGATCAAAAACACAGTAAAACAGTAATATTGTGAAATATTGTTACTATTTTAAAAATGTTATTTATTCCTGTAATGGCAAAGCTACATTTCCAGCAGCCATTACTGTCACATGATCCTTCGGAAATCATACTAACATGCTGATTTTCTGCTCAAGAAACATATCTTTTTATTATTAATCTTAAAAACAGTTCAGTGCTGCTTCATATATTTTTTGTGGAATAACTATAACTATAACTATAACTATAAAACTCTTTCGTAACAATGCCTATTTTTACTGTCGCCTTTGATTCAACCGAATGCAGAATAAGATTTGTATTGTACACAAAGAGTGGTTTCCTAGAACACAAGTATTCAACTGGGTCTTCGGGTTCAGCATCACAGCAGATCATCTACAGGAGGTTAACCTGACCTGAAGCTAGATGCCTGAGACCTCGGAGAACCTCAGTTGAATAGCTCTGTTCTAGACGGCTTGGGATCTGAGAAAGAAAAGCTGGTCTCAGATAATCAGAGGGAAAAAGCAACCGCTACAGACATCCACATGGAAACTACAGATTGAGGAAATAAATGAAGCGCGCAAGCTGCCGAACAGTTTCATCTAAAGCTCTACAGCACACACAGGCAGGAAGTCCAATCTGAGAAGTCACACACTGCTTCCGGTTCACCTGCGGGTCGTTACCTTGGCAGCGGCCTGCTCCTCTTCTACACCATCCCCAATTACAACATACACTACCTTCCTGCCAAACCTCTGCATTACGCGCTCAAAGCAACTCTCTTTGCCTGCAACATAAACAAGGCGACAGGTCAGAGGCTTGGGGTCAGACGGGAGAGTTTACCTGGCTTGCTGCATGCTCCTCATCGCGCCCATCACCAATCACAACATACGTTATGTTAGTGCCAAACCTGGATACTATACGTTCAAAACAGCTCTCTTTACCTGCGGAGACAAGGCATAGATGTGAAGCTCAGAACTCAGCCGCTTCATTCAAGCCACATCATTAGTGAGGATGACCATTTGAAGGTGAAAACGGCACGAATGAGTCGCTCTTGCACACAGACAAACCCTAACCTCCCAAATATTTTGTTCTTGCTGTAACCACGGCAACGAGCATGGCTTCTGTAGCTGTGTGGAATCAAGACCGCTCCACGTTTAGGGGTCACTCCAGATGGGATTTGAAACATAAACTCATGCGTTCAGATAATGATTTAATCACAGAGGACTGAGTTCACATGATTGTCTGCTGCAAACTAAATGTTTGTTATTGCCAGGAGATTTTTATAATTAAACATTAGTGCTATGTATATTAATAATATAAGGGATAATATACAGGCAGCCGGTAGTTATCGCAGGAATAAGCCTGTTATTTATTGCACCTCATGTTGTCTAGTGTTTGTCACAAGATGGCGCCAAACGGTAATCTTTGTTGGCGCGGAGGG
>JAUCNO010000500.1:9073180-9101710 GCA_032353835.1 Enteromius viviparus | reverse complement strand
TACACAGTGGAAAACCAAACAGAGCCGAGTCGAGTCGAGCCGAGGCGAGCTGGTACTGTGTAGTGGAAAAGCGCCAAAAGACACACTCACCTGGCATCTGATAGGGTGAATATGCTGTCTGTCCAGGCTGAGGGGTGGTAAACCCAGGGCTATAGCTGAGCCCTGATTGAAGGGTTGATTGGTTTTGTGATTCTGTCTTTATGCCTGGCAACATCACCCCCAAATCTGTAGCTCAAGATCAAGAGAGTGTACCTGTCAATCAAACTGGATTGATACTAAAGACTGTTTCTTTTTTATAAATACTAAGCTATGATATCATCATCACACACTGAATAAACAACACGCATATATGTTATTCATCTAATATGTAGTGAAGGTAAAGGACCTACCATAGGTGGAGAGGCCATAGGGTGGAGTAGTTTGAGAGTAGGGTGCGTAAACTGTCGACTGCTGCATGCTAGTGAACTGCGATTGGCCCGTGTAGGCCGACATGGGAGGAGCCACAGGTGTAGACAGGATGTGGGGGTAAGGCCTGCCAATCAAACACAAAATCAAAACAGTCAGCTTTCATTTGATTAGATCAACGGTCAGCTGCCTTTTTGACATCAACCGCCATTGTTAATTTGTCTGCTGTTGACCCCAGTGAAGATGATTAGATGTTTTGCATGTACATGTGTCTGTGTCATACTTTGATGGGTAGAGAGGAGGTGAGTACTGGTGAGCCGGCCGAGGACTGAATCCACTGCTGCTTATAACTGCACCAAAAAAAAACAAAGAAATTAGCTAGAGACTGATTTGTTTTCACGCACATTGGCACGCACGCACGCACATACACTTTACTGGGATGTATCAGCAGTCAGTACTGCATGTCAGTTGTCATTGGACTGAAAGTGTAATTTATTACATATCACAATCATAAAATAAAATGTGTGCTGGACTTCTTCCATGTGAAGAGATTTTGCCAAGAGCCTTCAATTTAAATCCACACACACATGCAGCTCTGTGTTTTGATTGACAGCTCACAGTCTTTCTCACCAGCTGGATTCAATTTAAGAAATGGCAGAAAAAAAAATAACAGGAACTATTCTCTAAAAAATCTTCTTTCTACATCAAAGAATGTCCTTGTTTCCATCTCCTGCCTTTCCTCTCTTCCTCTTTTCTCCTTGAGATGCAAAATCAAAAACAAATTTTGGCATTTGCTTGTCATAATTCCCTTCCTGAACTGAAGCATTTCCCAGTTCTAATCATTTTCTAAATCAGTGTTTTTTTCTCTCTCTCTCTCTCTCTATATATATATATATATATATATATATAAGAGCTAATATGCAAAAAGAGATAACTCCACTTTTTACAAATTTCATTTTGCATCATATTATATTGACTACATTAAAAAAAGCTAAATAATGCAATGAAACCATGATGACAGTTAAAAAACAGAGTTATCTCTTATTGCAAATAAACTTTTGTCTTATTTGACAGTAACATTTCTAAAGTACATACAGTGAACTCCTTCATAGATGTACTCTTTAGTCTATATAGTTATTTTATAGATGTAGACTCTGAAAACATGCCTTTATATATTATTCAAGCTTAATTTATTACAAATGGGGAAAATATAGGTTTGTGTTTTTTTTATTAACTTGAAACCTTTTTTATGCTAAAACAAGAAAAAATATTTTATACAGGTTTTATATTTCCTGAAAACAGGACTGACTCATCTAGTAAATCTTATCTTAATAATACATTTTACTGGAAAAGATGTTTTTTTCCAGTGCAAATAAACGAACATGCTGTGGTCTTCTCTATAGAGACATCACACTGTCAGCTCAAGCAAGGGCCTCAACCTTCTCTGCAGGGGAGCGCATGGACAGAGGGTTTCTCAGTCTCTGAGTGTGTGTGTGTGTGTGTTTGTGTGTGAGCACATTGATCTAAATAAAGAGTTTGTGGCTCTGATGACGTTAGCTCAAGGGCAGTACAAAGATTGAGGGCTCAGAGCTTTCAGCAAGTTCCCAAGCGGGATTACAGCAGGCATTCTGAATGCAGCGCGCATGTGTGTGTGTGTGGATGTTTTACCTGACCCAGTGTAAGTGTCCAGCCCAGTGTCTCCCGCCGAGTTCACAGCCTCGCTGCTGTTCAGAGGCTCAGACTTAACTTAAAGAGAGAGACCGAGAAAGATATAAGGCATCCCATCAGCTGTCAAACTCCACTCAAAGCTCTCAAAATCAAACCAACTCAGAAAGTACTAAATAAAACCCTCCAAAGCACTCTACCCAAACACTCACACACGTGCTATCATATATTCACTCCACAAACACATGCAGTATACCATCGTTCTTCATACTTGGGGCAGTGGGCGGGGTACTGCAGCCCAGCAGCCAATCAGCCGTGTTTAGAATTGTCATGTTCTCTCCTGGGGGCGGAGTCAGATGTATAGTGGACTGTATTACCCAGCTATTTTTTTAATTATGAATTTAGCACATACAGGTAGACCCAAAAATATAAGGACACTTACATCACACTTAAAAACAATGAATGTCACTAGATTGCATGTATTGTATAGATGTTTATTTATTTTTCTTGATGTGTGTATAGATGTGTTTATACTAATATTAAAAGTAAATAAATACAATTTATAACAATAATATTTACAATCATCTATAAATTATTATTTTTTAAAATTATTTATAAATAAATATTTTAAAATATTTTCAAGCATATGTTTTAATTGAAAAAGAAATGGCTAAAGTGTTTTATATTAAGATAAAATGCACTAATTTATTGGTTGTCAAATATTTTCTAGTTACTCTGATTAAGTAGAGATTAAGATTAAGTAAAAGCTAAAAGTACATGCAGTTGAAATAGTTGAGAAAAGAGGCATTAGTTGTGAGAAAACAGCATTTTATTTTATTTTACAAATCTCATTTTGATAGATGATATTTTGTTATCTCATAAAGTTATTAGTGAACTTTTAAATGTGACCTAAGTGTCCAAATAGTACATTTGGTGGCCTATGTAAAATGTAAGTTTGTATGGAAAGCTCTTGTATAATAACTGATAACATTTCACAAATAGCAAAGACTACAACCATTACTGTAACGTATAACGTAAATAAATTCCAATAGATTTCCATTATAATGAAATTCCCTTTCATTAAAACAAACATTTACAGTCATCGTTCCTGGTGTTCCCATAATAAGAAATGACTTAATATAAATCATAAAACAATATTTTGCCACATTGAGTTTATGGCAGCCCTGTCAAAAGCGCATTTGCAGAAAAACTCTCTTAAATCAGTGTGTGTGTGTGTGTGTGTGAGGAAGAAAGCAAAGTCCTCTAAAGTAAGATGAATGAGGCTTCACTGGCAGTGGGATTCATGTTAGGATGTGTGTGTGTGTGGGTGGTTGTGTGGGCGGTTTGCGTGTGTGTGTGTGTGCATGGAGGGATGTCGTTGTTTTGGCAGAAGCACAATCCCAGTGTGTGTGTGTGAATGTCAAGCTGTTAAAATCATTAGCTGGGGTCTAATCTAAATGATTTACTGAGTTCTGCTCTTTTTACTCTCTCAGTCTTCTGCTATTGTTTTATTCCGCTACATGTCAAAAACAGATGAGCTCACACACAAAACACACACAGGGTCCCTTAATTTTACTACGTCTCTTGTGTACCGCACAGTCATAGCCATACATCAAACACTCGCTTGCTAGGGTGTTGAGAGTCTATTTAGCCATGTGTATGTTTGCCTAGCGTTCTCTCTTAAAACGTTTGTTCAGCGTTTTCCTCAAGGAGAGAAAAGCGAGTGAGCGTGTGTTGACATCAGAGAGAAAATGAGAGTTTAAACGCAGGAAATGGTTTGCTGTGCACCAGGCTCTTGCTGAAACACGCACAGGAGAAGTGCTGGAAAACATTTCAGCACAAAGAGGCTTGTGCAGATACACGCTTTCTTCTGGTTTAATTAGGCCTGTATGCGGCGTTTGACCTTTGAGTTTCGACACACGACATCGCCACTAATCCACCAAACCCGCGCTGGACGGCACCAAAACCACCAGAACAAGAAACACTTTATCCTTGCAATCCGAACATCGCCCAGCACGACTGAACCCTGCTTTCAATTACAGCAAGTAACTCTGCAGCGATGAACGCGGAGTGCACTGCGCTAAAGCTGATTTCCTGTACTCAAAGCAATGCTTTGGTTGAAAGGCCCTATTTATCAGCTAATATGTCGCTCGCTCACTCATGTACGCTGGTAATTTTTTGCTTGCTTGCTCTTTGATTTGTCGTTCTTTCATACCTCCGGTTCCATTGGTCGTTATGTTGTTGCTGAGGATGTTTTTGTCCAGTTTGGATGTGCTGTCACTGCCACTGTTAACAGAGTGCTGCGGGTCCGTTAGATCCTGCATCTCCAAGACCCTGTGACAGACAAAAATAGATGCATTTACACTAACATTTAGAAGTGAGGGCTTGGAAAGGGTTTTAATGGTTCTGAAAAGGTCTTTTAGCTTCACAAAGCTGCATGCATTTAATCAGTAACATGGTAAAAATGGTAATATTCTGACAAATTGTTACTATTAAAAATAGCTATTTCTCTTTTAATACATATATAAATAAATTGTTTTTAAAATGTAATGTATTTATGCGATGAAAAAATAAATGCATCCTTGCTAAATAAAAGTACTAATTTATTTCAAAATTTTTATTTATTTATTTTTTTAAATCTTACTGACTCCAAAATAACACTTACTAACCAGAAAATGGGGAAAAAAAAGACTGGCTTTGGCATTGCAAGAATGATAATATGACCCTAGTTTCAACTATCTGCTAAAGAGAACATCTGTCCCAACTTCTGCATCTTTACTTCAAGAATTTTCACTTCAAAATGCTGGAAAGCAGTTTGTCTAGGTCATGTTTATCTAGGATCTAGTTATCTTTTTCTCCAGAATTTGACACATATATATACACACATATATTCTTCACATAAGCTAAAACAAAACCACAATGTATCTTCATGGTACTATGTTAAACAACCTGCAATGTGAATATAAAACTGCCTGTAAATATATATATATATATATATATATATTACATATTACATATTACATATTTATTATATATATACCGTAAGAACTGCGGTAAGAATTATTTGGCATTATGGCTAATGAAATATTGTTTATATGCAATATTGTTATCTGAAGTAATTATTCTTCATTTTAATATTATATTATGTTTATGTTATGAATAATGAATACAAATATACATATCATAAGTAGACGTTTTCTTTTCACCACATACATATAAGAAATTCAGTATTAAATTATTATAATTATTATTATTATTATTTGTATTAAGTATACTCATCCATCCCTGAACTACAAAAAAGGCATGCATAATAATTATACAAGACCTTTAAGTTAGATAGCTTTGCACTGAAGCATTTAGCAGACGGACAAATGCACAAAGACAGCTCCTATAATAATGTAATGTCAAATAGAAACAGAGCTGCTCCTCTTTCTCTGTTTATAGCATAAACATCTGCATGAAATTTCTGAACGCATCCCAAAGTACACAGAGCTCTAACACAAGTTTTATCCAGGTGAAGCTGTCTGCTTTACACCCACTCACACACAATGACTTTACCATCCCTCTTTCTTTATCTCTCCCTCTGTCTTTATGTGTACAAAATCCTTCACTCCCACAGTCCACTGTCATTGGCACTCATAAATAATACTCTAATACATTCCAGAGGAGAAAATGCATGTGAGTGTGTGTTCCCTGTACCTGTTGTCCACTGGGTCTGGAGCATGGGAATCAGTGGTAGATTTCTTCACCTGTGCAAAGACCAAAGGAGACAGTTGATCTATTTGTTTCTCATTCAGTGTATAAAGAAAGCATTGCAGGCTCAGTCTGAGAGTGATTTTTTAGGTATTTGACTCAATGTTATGACCTCCCTGCCTATGATTTTTGAAGCTGCTTTTGTAATTTCAGAATTATGTGCTCTATTGTAGATGCTGTCCAATGAAAAAGAAGAATATAAATAACAAAAACAAGTTGTAGAAACACTGTTTCCACACAAAATATCATGTAGCATGAATGTTCTCAACACTGATAATAAGAAATGGAGAATTGAGAAAAATGTAATTGAGTAATGCCTGCTTAAACTCTTTACTATTAAAAGCACTAAATTACATTTTAAAATGCATTTTACAAAATACATCTGAAAAGATGAAGTCACACCTACTTATAGATAAAGTTATGTGAACGTACCATATCCGGCACATTCGTTTCAAAAATCTCTACTACACACACACACACATAAAATACATTCTTTCCCATTCTGGCAGTTAATCTTGGTTCTTACTTTCTGTCACACTCAATATTACTCAATACAGAGTTAATAAAACCACCACTGCAACATTCCTCTTTGAATTTGTATGTGATCAACTCTCTCCAAATCTCCTTCTTTCTTACTGTCAAGGTCACCAGCCAAAACCTTGCCTTATTCCTATTTTACATACATACATACAAAAACTTAACTTCAGGTATATTTTTAACATTTGAATAGATATATGAATATTAAAACACACTGTACTATACAACAAAAGAAAGGATCAAAGAGTGCCACAAGTCTATAAACTTCTCACAATCAATTTACACGGTTCACCCCTCCCAATGCTGCTCGTAGTCATCTGGGTCTTAATTGAAAACACACATGCAGACCTGTGTGTAAGCACACATGCACTTTTACATGTGTGTGTCAGATGTAGCGTGTGCTTTTGGGAAGAATGTTTGGCGTACCCTACCTTTAATAAGTTTGGGGTCAGTGAGATGTTTCTGAAAGAAGTCAAGCTTCTGCTGAATTTATTTGTTTGAAAATAATTTAAAGAACCCTTTTTTATTTGAATATATTTAAAAATGCAATTTATTTCTGTGCAAAGCAGCAAAGTTTCAGCATCATAACTCTAGTTTTCAATATCATATGATCATTCAGAAATGCATTTTCAGAACTTGTTGATTCATATACATTCATATGCATTTATATTATAATATTATATACAACCCCCTCCCCCCCACCACATACTTTTAAACAACAGTGTATATGCCAATTCAACAAATGACTTTGGAGCATTAAGCGTCCTCTCAGGAAAGTGCCTGTGGTTTAGGCTCATCTCTCTGGTTCTGGGTTTGGATTTGTGCTGAGTGTGGACACACCCATCATGGTCTCCTCAAATTAGCCTGACACATTCAGGGACAGCAGGTGATCGGTCGATCGTACGCTGCTCTAAGCCTACTGTAAATCTCTCCCGGACTGTAACTACTTCCTTGTCCAGCAGCATCTGTGCTCTTAGAGCAGTTAATAGCGTGTTTGAGAGCAGCCCAGCAGGATCCAGCTCCCAACGAGGCCTGCTGGTGAACAATGATCTAAGACTGTTTAACTGTATGCCGTTTATAGATTTATGAAGTGAAATTAATAATTCTTTGGCAGGCGGTTCGAAAAGCAACAAGTAAAGGTCAAAAAAAGAATCTTGCCAGCCTTGACTGCCTTAGAAGAATTACATATATAACTTGTTTTCTACTTACTATTAATAATCTACAATACATTTCATAATTGTTTGATACCGATTGTTTTTCCCTTTAATTTTGAGGAATGAATCAACATTATTTATGATATTTTTATAACCATTCTGTATTGTATATATATCCATAGCTAAATGGTATAACAGACAGAAGGATTTTTAGAAGAATCAGGGAGAATAAATGAATTATAAATAATTGACTGCTATTGTGTGAATAATATTATGTCATCGTGTCATTTGATTATGAGCATTTTAAGATGTAATACAATAAAATGACAAGTTCTTCATTTCTCTAATCTGACTGCATAATTCAGATGAAATGTAATCAGTACTACCCAGTTTTTGTTTACATAGTATATGTGTGTACTGTGTATATTTATTTTGTATATAGAAACAGATACACATGCATGTATATTTATATGTAATATAAATTCTATGAATATAAATATATACATGTAAATACATGTAAATATTTTCAAAACATATGCTGTATGCTGTGTCTTTATATATATACCCAGCACATACACATATATATTATGTAAACAACAAATATTTTTGTTTAAAATTAAAGTATATGGTGACAATATTACTGCGTTGAGGTTGTTGAAGACGGTCTCAAGGCCTAACCAGGTAAAATCTGGCCAGGATTCCTCTAAAACAGTCAACAGACCACCATGACCAGGTTGAGAGTCCAGCTGAGACAAGAAAACCAGTTTAGGCTGGTTTAAGGTGGTTTATATGTGAAGCATTTCTAATTAGTTGTGAAATTAGACTAGCAATTTTTGAGCAAAATATCTTTCCGCACCACATTTTAAACATTTAATAGATACGCATGCAAGGGCATTTCTGATTTCTTCGATATTCCAGGTCTGCTTACAGGTATAGATGCTTCACACACACACACACACACACACACACACGCACCAACACACAGAAAACAGTCCCCCTTTTCTTGTTCTTTTTTTGTGCTTTCAGTATTATGGTTATCAGCGCTGTAACTTTATACTCTTCCTTTCATGTAAAATACATTGTTACCTGTGCCCCCACCCCTCCACCCCCAACACACACACATTTCAGCATATGCCCCTGGGAGGTGTAAGATTATCTGATGTGTCCCCTCCCTGAAACACTCTTCTCTAAAGGTAAGAGAAGGCAATAGAGAGAGGAAGAGAGAAGAAGAAAAAGGAAATAGAAAAGAACAGAGAGTGTGTGACGGGTAAAGGGCTGTATGTAATGAGCACACACACACACAACATGCATGTTTTTCAGGATATTCCGATCAGGTGACAGTTGTTTATGTCGTTATATTTTCTGAGAACATTTAAACTCCCTGCGGACACTGAAAATTAGAAATAGAAACTAAAATTAGAACAAGCACACACGGGAAACCTCCTCCACCTCTGGACCAGTCCATTCAACATCTTTGTTCTTAATGAAAAACTAATATATTCATTCCAACACGATTGGTTTTATATAATTAATAGGTAGTACATGCAATTATAATTCTCTCTTTTGGTACATAATTTAAATATAGCCTATGCACATACATTTATACAGTCCATCCACAAAAATAGTTGAATCTCTTAAACAATATTTTGTATTTCGTAATTGTTTCTTAATAATTATTTTACATAGAAAAAATTTGTGTAAAAAAAGTGTGAAGTTCTACCTGTAAAATAATCTTTCTAAATCTAATTTAATGTTAAATATAACTTATAAAAAAAAGATTATATTTAACAACCATTTCATTGTTCAGTTTACTTTTCAGTTCAATGTTCTTCTTGTTTCTTTGTAATTATCTGTGAAATCCTGTTTCTGAATGCAAAATGTTTATAACTAAGTTTTTTGTCAGTTTATACCACTGAAAGCATTTTTATTGTGCATAGAGGGGACCAGTTCATGGATGCAGACATGTTAAGATCACATCACCAGCCAAATACTAGTATGTTTATGTCAGTGGCCTCCAGTATATATTAACTTGGAGTTAATATGAAAATACATTTTAAATATGACTTAATACAAACAATGCATTTCTGCAATGTCATTAGTAAATGCAAAATTTTGCATGATGAGTCCATTACACTATATTAAACAGTATCTGTTTAAAACTGTCATATTAGTCAGCTAAATACAAAAATACAGTCACAGTCATACAGCAGTGTTCTGAAACAAATATGTTTTTGATCAGTCCGATCCACTAAAATGACCAGCTACGGCAGTAGACCATATGTTGGGCTGCTCCGTTTGCATGTCAACTTGGTGTATGAAATTGGAAAGGTAGCCTATATTTCGCCAGGGGAAAGGGGTCAGTGGGAAACTGGACACCAGGCCAAGCCCTATAGACAGACACACCTTTGCAGCTTTCAATGAGTGTGTGTGACTACGTGAGTGACTGTCTTTCTCTTCCACTGACTCATTGATTCATGTATCTCTGTACAGCAATCAAAGTGTTTACACACACACACACACACACAAGTTTCTATACATGCGCATTGGAGTGTGTGTGTGTATGTGTGTATCATCGTAAGGTATGAGCTGAAACTTTATATAAAAAAGCACTCTAGCATTAAAGTGCTCCCTTCCCCTCTGATTGCAGCAGAAAAAAACGCTGCTTAATTATTCATGAGTTCTTGTGCTTGTGTCAGCTTTTCGTTAATTATTTAAATTAATCTCATTAACGAAAGGCCAGGTTTCAGGAGCATTTAATTAAATGATGAATTGCTTCCCAGATGTCGACGTGCTTGTTAAATAATGTGCTCAGTCTGGACCCAAAGCTGTCAGAAAGACTCAACCTAAAACTGCACACAAGGACCATCGTTGTGCACATTAGTGCCATTGTACTCCACAAGTTAATGCAGCTTTTATGATCGCCAGGAGACGCGTCAAATAATCACTGTGTTTATTAATCAATGACTGCATGACTGTAAAAACATCATCTACATCCAGCTTCAGGAACTAATACAGTCTGCTCAAACCTCTAGCTTGTTTTGACAGCTTGTACTGATTCAAACGTGATTGGATACAATTTAGTCTCATCAAACTCAACGTCAATACTTGAATACCTACCATTTGTATTAAAAGACTGGAAGGATCTTGAAGAAAACTTAACAGCTATGCACTTACAGTGGACGTCTATGGGATAACTTTAAATGGCTTGCACTGTATGCTGTCAATGCATTGTTTTTGTCTGCTTCTTTCTCAAGCCACAATTATTTTAGACTTATTTAAAGGTTAAGGTTGAATTTTTTAATGCATCTCTAAGCTCAACATGGCTGCATTAATCTGATCAAGAATACAGTAAATTAGTCAAATTATTACAATTATAAAACTGTTTCCTATGTGAATATATTTTTGGAACTTAATTTATTGCTGTAACAGCAAAGCTGAATTTCCAGCAGCCATTACTCCATTCTTCAGTGTCACATGATCCTTAAGAAATTATTTAAATATGTTAATTTTGTGCTTGAGTTACTTTTTTTAAGATACAGAAAAAAAAACATTGAAAAAAAAAAGTCTTAAATATAAAGCTTGTAATCAGTGCTCGCTTGCTAAAAAGAAAGAAATACTGACCCCAAAACTTTGAACGGTATTTTTTTTGTAATTATAGAGTTTCATTTGTGTTTAACTTTATTTGTTATAACTCCCATATATCTAAGCCTGAAATATCTTTATTCAATATACATAAAGCAACACTTGCTACACTAGTTTACAAAACTGTTAAATGTGATTTGTTTTTACTTGACGTGCATCTTCTAAACAACATGTCAACAAAACACCAAAATTCAGTTAGTGAATTATTTGCTGTTTGTTTTGACGTTAAAGTCAGGGGGCTTGTTTTGCTATAAAGCAAGACGACCTACTTCTTCTCACAGTACAAAAGATTCATAAATACTACTGTGTTGGGTTAACAGCTTACACACAGACACTGTACTGTCCTTTGTTAGTGGTTATTTGCTAATTACACCTAAATTGGGAGGTGTAAATATGTGAATGTGAAGCCGAGCTTTCTGTTCTGCCTCGTCCCCTCTTCCTCCCTCTCTGTAGGTGTGTGTGTGTGAGTGTGTGTAACCTGAGTCCTCTCTCTCTGTCTGTGGTCTCTGCTCTGGGGCTCTGGGGCACAGACTGCACCAGAGGAAAAGGCTGCAGCTACACCCCCCTTTTCATTTTACTCCTCTGCTATTTTCTTCCAGAACCAAAAGCATTGATCCCCTGAGTCACAAAATACCCCCCTCTCCACCCACACCTCAATCTCCCTCTTCCTCTCCTTCCATTACCCCAAACACCCCCAGATCGGTATCTGTCCTCATCTGGATTATGGACGCCTGTCTGTCTTTTTCAGAGCACTCGTGCACGTGTATGAAAAGCACAAGCACGAGATTTAGCAACACATTTGCAGGGCTGTTTTAATCGTTAATACAATGTTATTGTATTTTAAAGAAGCTTGTTTTAAAGACTGTCTCGTAATACCAATGCACTGAAAACAGGCTGAAACGGTTTCAGCGGTGTGTGTGTGTGTGTGTGTGTTGTACTGTCATGTGAATGTTACTTGTGGTGGCCATATGGCTACTGTGCTCGACACTTCAGCTCACATCTGTTGTGTATTAAAGACCTAATGCTGCTCAGTACACACCTGGGTGGCCATCCGCACACACACTCATTCATGCACACAAACACTCTCACACTTCAAACCGCACGATCAAACTTTTCAATTATCACATAGTACAGACCAGTGTTTCTGAGCCTTAGACACCACAAGACAGCAAAACTAAACCAGAAATGCATTCCTCAACTGATTCTTTACTGGAAATCATTCAGCATTTTACTTTTAAGGGACCATTATTTATTTATCTATGTTTTTGGGTGGGGCAATTTTGGAGAAACGTTCTCGAGAAACAAATTCAACGCCACCTAATATTGTATTGAAACGAAATTAACCTATGCAAACATCCTTAAGAAGCATATAAACACACACAAAGACATGTTTAAAAAATTTGGTATATGATTATTCTGTAAGGAAGTCTTTTATGCTCACCAAGGTTGCATTTATTTGATCAAAAACATGAATATAAAAAATGATTTATATTTTGTGAAATATCATTACAATTTACAATGTATTTCCATGTAAGCTAGATCAATTCATTAGTCACTATGTACAATAACTAACTAGAAGAATAATGCAGTAAATGGTAAAACGCTAAAAACCTGTGTGTTTATCATTACAGAAGCCTTGCACATCCAAGTTACAAATCATCACGCCCGCACTTTCAATTAAACATAAAGTGGATAGGTTTAACAAAGCAAAATCAATATCTTCCCAAGTACCTCCTGGGATCTGTACACCCCTGATTGAGAATCACTGGTACAGAGAGACAGCCGGATGGGATTTTACTCACACATATACAAATATACAACACATACACGCTCTTCAAACCGTACCGCACAATATATCGGCCAATTCTGAATTTTCTGAATTAGTGGATGGATGAATTTAGTACACGCACGATAAAAGAGAAGAAAATCATCTTGTTGTTGTGAAACACATCTGAACAGTGTGTGTTGTAGTTCACTTACGCTCTGCTCATTCAGCTCCTGTGTATTCTCCATCAGTTGAACTTCCACTCTCCCCGACTACAGTCCAGACACCTGCAAATGAAGGATGCTTTAAAATCGCCATGAACACAATAGAATTCATAGGCATCCCTCTCTCGTTTCTGTCTCTCTCTCTCCCTTTGTGTCTGTGGGTATATGTGTGTAGGAGGGGAAGGAAGAAGTCTGGTAACTTCACTGTATCATAGCCGGCAAGGCTGAAGTAAATATCATTTACAGAAGTAAACATTAAACAATAGGTAGAGAGAAATGTAATCAATGTAACAGACACACAAATGCACAAATGCACTCATGCAGTGCGCACAAAAAGCCAAGCTGACCCGTTTACGGTGATGCTAGCATGGCAGGAGTCACTAAAAACATCTATGATTTTGAGTCTCCCGTTGGAGCTCCTTCCACCCCCATCCCTGCCTCCATCTTTATCTTTCTCTCTTCCCATCCTTCCCCTGTCATTTAAAAGCTTTAAACTTCTGTAAATTGCTTTGAAACCTCCTGAGGCCTCAGTAATGAAAAGCACTTTTATTCAAAAACCCTTTGTAAGACCTTGAAAGCCTCAGGATGAGGAGAATGGGTTGATTTTCTGTTCTGCTGCAGGTACCAGACCTGTGGTTTACAAAACGGTCTACCATTTGCTGTATTTTAAACATTACATTTTTCAATACATCTCAATACATCAAACTGTTAACTGTTAAAATAAACACATTAATTCATTAACATTTAAATTAACTGGTTATATTGGATTTAAAAATCATTAATCACGAAATGAACTTATCTATGCAATTTTAAAGCTAGGAATAAATAGTTGAGCAAATTCTGCTTATGAAATGCACAAAGAAAAGATTCCTTAAAGGAGGAGTGTTCTAATGCTGAAAGTATATGTTTTGTTTGGTTTTACTTGACAGCCTGTGATCAGCATTCATTTTTATTGTTTTATTAATATTTATTGTATGCAAATTCAAGATTCCTGTCAAATCATTTTAGACAAACACCTGTTTCTATATTCACTGTAACAATTTTTGACAATTTTCAAAACCTGAAGGGTCCGTTTAAATGGTGATGATGCTTCTGTTTGGGAATATGCTTTAGTTTATAGCCTATATCCATTACAATGACCTACAAGCTACTCAGAACAATGGATGTAAACGGGAAGTCCCCACAAGCATATGTACTGTATACAAGCTTGTGTGTATGTGTGTGTGTGTTTAAGTGGAAGGGAGAGCATGAGAGTTGAAGGGCACAGTTCGAAGAGCAGATCATTTGAATTTTTCATTTGCTTGGTGAAGCTGTGTTCTGAAATTCTAGCCTTTAATGCTCAGGCGGGGGAATGAGCTGAGCAGCATTGATTTTTAGTGTTATCACTCAGTGCCCTCTGAGCCTACTGTCCTCTCACACACACAAACACTGTTCTGTATCCTGGTGCTCGCACACACACAAAACTAACAGACGGACAGCCAGGAGAAGACTCATTACACTGTGTAACTGAACCATTGAGCTGAAATTTATGTCCCTTCTGTCAACACACACATTTTCAAATCAAAAGCCACTGATATGCAACAAACCAAAACATTTGGTTAATTCAAACCAGGAAAACAATATATAAGGAAACATTCTGGGGATTGTAAACGGTCCAATTAGAGACGATCATTCCGTCTCAAAATAAGAAAACGCGCCACCGCGCGTTACTGTTATTGTCAACAAAGCACGCGAAGCGTTTAGTGGCGCTGCATTCTGCGCGCGATTCGACAGAGCCGCGGCACGAGCGCAACGCACAGGAAAGCCAAATGCGCCAAAGCTTTCGTTTTCCTCCCTTTAAATCATCAGCGCGCACTTCATTGTCAAAACACACTGCCTATTAATAAATAAACAATCTGGAGCAAATTGTATTAAACTAAGCAAAAGTATGTGTAAAGGATTTTTTTAAAATTAATATATTAATATTATTGTTATTACCGTTTCACTGTTTTATTTATATAGACAGACCTCAGTTTTAATGTCATTGCTTATGTCCTTGCCTTGTTTTCTCCACCACCACGTGTGAAACTTCTAGCTTCCAAAAGGTTCCAGCTAGAAGAGACTGATAATTCTAAAGAAAACCATTTAGTCTGTGCAAGGTGAGTTTTCTCTAATGAACCACAGTTCAACTCAGAACCATTTAAGAACCTTCATTGTTTAAAGTATAATTCCTGACAAAACGTATGCATTGTTAAGCTATTTTATCCCTTTATTTTACTGTTTACTGCATTTACTACGTAGTTAGGGGGATAGTTATCGTTAACTGAAATATAAAAGGGAATCCAAGTGCACATATCCTGAAAATACATTTTTAACTGTTCAGGGTGTGATGTTACATCCAAACCACCATGGGTATTACCTTTGACCCTTACCCATAATTCTACATGACTTCTTATACGTGTCATAATGTTTTTTTAAATTAGGCTAATGACAATTTACATTTAATATGGCTGAGGAAACCAGTATTGTACCAAGACCCATTTACAGATGAGTATCTCTCAAAATTACATTCAGAATTTATGTTTTTAAGAAGAAACACCTTTTTTTTGCAATGTAATCATTCGTCCAGTGTAATCAAAACAAAGGCTATCATTACATTTTGACTCTACAGACTCTAGACTCTACAGTATACTTAGGAAAAAGCGTTTAACATGATGTCCCACCATTAATTCCTAAACTGTGCCTCATAAATCCGTCAACCAAAGTGTCCTACAATATTTAAAACTATGTCTCGAGTTTCCCCCCCAAAATATGAGGCCTGGAAACGGCCAAAGAGGAGGTCACTGATGTTCTCTTATGTAATTGTTGGCTAGTACACTCCATCTTATTACCAGCCACCAGAGCGACCTGTGTGTTGTGAATTATTTCGTGTTAAGTGTGTAATCTAATCCGGTCTCCTTCTCCGGTATCGGCTCGAGCTGCTATCGACAGCGCGAGAAAGCGACCAATGGCCAACGCGCAGTGAAGCGGCTTCAGTGTCGGGATGATATTCCCGTTTCCTTCGTATCAAATACAAACACAAACTCCACGTGCATGGGAAAACGGACATGGACTCGCGAATCAAATACGGATACGAATCCCCCAACAAACCCAGAACCACTAGGCTTTCAATAGACTTTCAATGAAAAAAGATTCAATTCATTAAAAAGTGTCTTCTGTTCAAAAGACCTCTAGAATACACCTCGGTGAATAGCCAGCCTACTATCACTGCGCTTCGACCATAAAGTAAAATCAAATAATAAAAAATGAAGCCAAAAATGCATTTTTGAAACAGATTAATGAAAATCTTAGTAATCCAGAATAGTGATGTTATAGCATGATATGTTATATTTTCCCAAACCATTTAACTTGGTAATTTTTAAAGTTTATTTTTCATGATTTAAAAAAAAATGTCCAAAAGTGAAATGAAAAGTTGTTACTTTTGAACCGCTTTGTCTATTCAATCATTTTCAGGCAGCAGTTTTTATTTCGAATGTTGACATTTTCAAGTTATAAAATACTGTCAGAGCAAGGCTATAACTTCAAATGTAGTTTATCTTTTACGAGCACCAATTTTCTCAGACCTTTAAAGTATCAGGCGTGAGCAGGTGTTCCAAAAACTGCCCGTACGCTTGTAAACTGTTACATAAAAGATTCTTCAAAACTTTTGAACTTTAAAAAAAACAACAAAAAGACGCTATTTTATGGCTATTCAAAATGGGTACTTACTCTTCTGAGGTGTGCGTTGCTACGATTTCCAAACTCTTCAGAAGGTCCGTTCGCATTCACTCTGTTGACATGCTCATCCAAAAATATTCAAGTGGTCGAGCTGCGTGAAGCGCGAGGAACAGCTCGCGCCAGTCAGTGCACGCGCTGTCAGTGAAGCTCGCGGGGAAGTCCTCCCTAAGTTCATGAGAGCTGCACCGGCCGCACCGGGAGCGGAACGCTCTAACCGACAGATGACCACTATAACCCAAACTCCGAGGAGCGCTGACTTGCACTAGCTGTGTTTCCCCTTTAATTGACGCTCCTGAAGTTAACGTGAGCACACGCGCACTCCGTGGTCTACTTCATTATTAAAGTTCTCCTGCAGCGGCGGAGCGAGAGCGCTCATTGATGCGCATGCGCGCAGCTGCCATGCGGGGTGCTGCTGTTGGCTCGCACCCAAGCCAGTAATGGGGCACAGCACAAGGGCCAGGATGGGGCTCTTATTAATAGTTTCGTCCGAGTGATCAGCACAGTTTTATTTACCACCACCACACAACAACAACCAAGTCAAACCCTTGTCTTGGGATCAGATTCACTCTACTATTGGACTTCCACTTCCTTAAGAAAACAGAGCTCCTCTAATTAACATTTATCAACACTTAGAGCAGTCGAACCACTAAAATAGCTCATGTTTATTCAGTCAAATATTTAAAACATGTCCTAACATGAGGGTGGTAAAAGAAAGACTATAAGAGTGCTAGCAATAAAACTGCAGTGTGAAGTAAACCGCAGTTTGAATGTGCTCAGCGATTACTGCTATATTAGCCAGACTCCTCAAGCACTGAAAAATGATGCTCCTGAGGGCCACGTTGGGCCGCTTTTGACTGACACACTGTTACAAAAAGAAAACAAGAATTTCATGCTGTTGAGTGGAATGTAACTAGCAGGGGGCTGCTGTTGATCTGCAGGCTTAACTCCACATGCTGCATGAGAATTTGGCTCCATAAACATCAGGAAAGAAACAACATTTCCCCACTCTCTCAAAACATGAGGGAGACGAGCACACACCTCTGCTCATGTCATTTCAAAGGCGCTTCGTATTCAAGTGCAATTTAGAGGAATCAAAATCCGTTCAACAGAAATGAATGATTGAAAGCTACTATTTAAAGAGAACGAAGTAAAATCAGTACAAAGGTTTTTAAGAGCAAGTGCAGGAAGGCCGTACTTTTTGGGGTGGGGGGCTAGCATGCGCTCAGCGGGGTCTTATTTATAGACCTGTGCAAAACTTTTGGCTCCACACTGCACTGTGCTGACGCGGTAGAACCAGAAGATGCCTGTCAAACAAAGAATAAAAATACACCGAGAGGGGTGCGAACGGGGTTGCATCTGGCACGCTGGCGTGAAGACGCACGGTTTATGCCCCCTCCCCCACAGCACACATAGGCCCATGTTGCCCAGATATTGTGCAATAAGTGCATAAAAAACAATAAGTGCAGCAGGAAATCTTCATCTGTGGTCTCACATTGGTTCTTTTGTAGCGATGTAAAAAGTTAGTACACAAAAATGAAAATTCCACCATTATTTACTCACCCACATGTCGTGCAAACTCTCACGGCTTTGTCGTTTGCGGACCACAAAAATATGTTTTGAACAATGTTTCAGCTGGTCTTTAAAGGAAATTAATCCATACTGCGCAACTGGTATACTCAAAAGTCTAAAAGGTTGATAAAGATAAAGAACACTTTTCTGAACAATTTTGGTAAGCTGATGAATGATAGAAACTTTAAGGCCAATCAGAACAATGGTGATTAAAATTATTTTCTTTTTCAATCAACTTCAACATAAAAAAGCAAGCATTCATGTTTGGGATGATATGAGGATGAGTGAATAATAACCACATTTTCGTTTTTCTAATGTTAATAGTTCATGAACGTGAATTTAAACCAAGTTCTAGCACAGAGAGCAGGTGGACATTTATTGAAGTCTCTGTGGTGACAGTGATTAACTTTGTATAATTAAATTTGACAGTTTATCACTTCTAAAGGCTTGTTGGTGCTCTGCAAACAGGCTGCCCGAGTGTTATTTGTAAAGCGCCAGTGTCTGTTATTCGAGTGTAATTGATGTACTGTGGCTTGAAGTTCTCCTCTGCATTTTCAGCAGTGATTCATGCATCAACGGCGGACTGTAATGAAAAGACATTATTTAATAGATTTCATTAGTATTTCAAGTGCTGTAACCGTACTCTTGATAAGTGTAGAGAAGGGAGGCAGGGGAGGACTGTGGTCACTGAGCCCCAGAGACAGGCTCCTTAAGCAGGCTAATGAACTCGGCCTGGCCGTGTGGGCTCTTATGGTTCCAGCAGCTGCGTGCTCCGGGAACAAAGGAAATATTTAACACCTCATAAATTCTGCTAATACCTGAAGAAAGGAGCCCAGAAAATACGCTCACAATCCGAAGCACTTACACAGTGAATTCAGCGAGTCAGAAACAATCAACAGAGGCAGAGAGAGCAGAGGAGAGTGTGACAGAAATACTTCTGACATGTTTGTTATTTCAGAATTGTCGCTGATGTAGACGTCTTGGTATCAAGTTCCATGTGTCTTTGCATGGAGTGAAGTTGCCTTTGGAAATCATTTGTGACATTTCCTCATACAGCACAATGCATATGTTTCCGTTTGACTCATTTATTGTAAGCGTCCGTTTGAAAATAAGCCACCGTGTCTATGTACATGTGGGAAAGCGTGTATTTATGTGTTTGTGCTCTCTCTGACTTCTGTTTTTTTGCAGAGACTGGATACTCCGGGTCTAATCATAAATATTTGGAACTAACAGAGTAGAGCTTTATTTGCCAGGCTTTAAATCCCACTGAAGCACTTCATCCTTCATTAAGAAGGCAGCAAAAAAAAAATTACACATAGACAAACAGCCTTTTTTATCATATTTGGTATCATCGACTAAAAGGGCAAAGGTCAAATCACTTAAAGGCTTTAGCCATCCTTCCTAAATGAACAGAAATGTGGAAATAAAGTCTGTGCCGGCAAATTAAACTAATTTTATATGTGACTACGCGCTGTCTGGAGGTCACAGCAGTGATGCATGATCTACAGTTGCATTTTATGTGAGTTTAGAGGGCACATCATAGCCGAACAGCTAGACAGAGAGAGAGACATAAGGGAAGGAGAGCGACAGAGAGGAATTGTGTCTGTGTGTCTGTGTGCGTGTGTGTGTCCTGTCCAGCACCATTGTTATTTCATTAGGGTGTAGGATTACTTCCATTAACTCAGCATGTCGGCTGGACCTAAAGAACCTCTCTCTCTCTCCTTCTCATGGACACATGGACTTTCCATTAAAGTATCACAAGGCAAGCTTAGTGCTAAATGAATAAAGAGCTTGACATGTACCTTAAAGATGCAGCAGAGCTTCAGACCAAAACAAAAAAAATTAAATGACAAGGGAGCCATTGGCTTCTAAAGTAAAACATTTACAAGCCAATTGACTTTTATTTGCCAAATTTACATTCTCAAGCTGGTTGTTCAGAATATGCTTCCAACATGACAATCACCTTACAGTCTTATTCCTAAACAAAGATTGCATTACAGCTGTTTCAACTTTATTACTGGATTCACTCTGCTCAACCAAAATGTAAAAACAGTGAATGTTTTTTTAGAATGTACCGCTATTGATATTCGCGTTACATTTTTTTATTATGTTTTTGAAAGGCATCCCTTATGCTCGCCAATGATGCATTTATTCATCAAAAATAAAATGTGACATATTTAAAATAACTGTTTTCTATTTTTATTTACTATTGATGAAATAAATGCAGATTTACTGAGCATAAGAGTCATCTTTTAAAAACACAAAAAATTATTCCAAACTTTTGACTGATTGTATACTCACTGAGAAAGTCATTTGTTTGTCAATCGGACATCACAGCTTGTGTTTTGCTCATTGTAACATGCATGAAACACTGGTGTGCACTAGATGTTAAATCTATTCACAACTCTTTTGTCAACTATTTTAGTCTTAGTGTGAGGCCAATTGTGGTCTTTTCAGCAGGAAATATTCTTGTTTTAGAGTCAGACTGAGTCTGACTCAACGACTAGTCAATATTGTACTATATAATAAGGTGAATTAGTAACATACCTCCATGGCTCAGCAGCACTCCAAATCTTTCCTTCATGCCAGACTGGATCCTGACTGGTCATCTGCGACTGGAAGAAACCCTCAGACGCTGGAATTACACTCGCAATTTATATGTCTCTGGAAAGGTAGCAGAAAGGTTATACACTAGAGAATGATGTCTTCATAAAGCATTAGTATGTTTGTGTAGGTGGAGAAGAAATTATCTGACATAACCAACATCTGCATACATTTTAATGACTGCTAGAATATGAATGCATTCCACTATGTTAGTCTGGTGAACTGAACAGAACCACAGCTTTGGCTGCCAATAGAGTTTATGTCTGACTACTGACTTATTCTCTGGTGACTGAAGTCAGCATGTGCGTGTCCTCACTGTATATACAAATTAGTGGGCTACCACAATTGAAAGTTTATGAGGAGCCATGGTGAAGAGCTAAAAAACTGAAAGTGAATTAGAGGATTTTGTTAACCAATGAGTCATGATCAGACAGTGAACCCATCTTACCCGCAACCCCCAAAATGATGTGGATACAGTGGAATGCATGCAACTCCCAGCATGCTTTGAGGCTGTGGCCCTGGCTTCGAGGTCCTGGCAACAATGACCATCTCTATGGATAAAATGCGACTTGCAAATCTCAAACTCCGCCTTTTTCTGGAATCCCTGATACAATTTACAAACATACACAATGCTCTACTGTCCAAGATCTGCGAGTAAAAGCGTGCACAATGTTTTTATTGCTAATGAGAGCATGAGAGGGGAAATAAACACTGAGGGTTATATTAGCAAAGAGATGATCAGAAAATAACTGTATGAAAGAGTGAGAAAACAGACCGGTTCACGTGTTTCTATTTTCCATTCTATAGAAGCACATTCCTTCAACATGCCTTAATAATCCAACTAATTAGCCTTCCGAGCTTTAATTATAAACTTCCAGTCCGAATATCAACAGAAATGTTTTCATTTTGATTCTAGGTGTGGTATATCTCCACTGCTAATGACCTCATGTTTGAAAGGTCCCCAATTACTCTCAACTTCAGAGTTCAGTGCTGGCAGTGACAGAGAACAGGTCTGCACGACCAGCTCAAAAAAAAGAAAAGAAAAAATCACATTTCATTCCAATGACCTGCACCTGCAAATACGACCGTAAAAATTTTGTGAAATGTCACTGTGAAATTAAATTGACAATTACGAGCCCGGCGAGAGTCTTGAGACACCAAATTAAGACAAAGCCAGAGCCCTCAATAAATCAGCCTGACTAAAACGCACAAGGACACTGATTGCACCAATTTTGGATTCAGCTTTATATCATGATCAGCTTTTGTATGTTTTACTGGCTTTTTAGCTGCACAAAGTGGAAACTGTGAATCACGATTATATATAACATTAGGTATAAACAGCATTAAATTGTGCTCTGGTTAATCAACACAGCAACACTAGTTTTGATCTAATCAAAACTTTCACAAGACCTCTCCAGATGTTTCATGTTCACTCACTCGCTTGACAAGGGGTTAATACAAACTCACCTTTCCTATTTCACACTTTTTTTTACAAGGCAGTCAAACTTGTCCAAAATGAAAGTAACTTGGCTCTTCTTCAGAATTACCCTGACACGAACTTTGAAACATACTTTTTTCAAGACAGCCTGGAGAGACATTGTGCAATTTCATTTTCTTTTTTTGGTGGTGGTCAGTTTTACAAAGACGAGGCAGTACTGAGATGATAGGAAAGTATGTGGTGACAGTCAAGTTGGGATTAATACACAAAACGAGCCAGAATCAAACTCTTGACTCCCACTTCTGACTTTGGCGAGATCTTTGAGGCACTTTAAACCATATCAGATTATGCACATTTATTGAGCATGCATTGGAAATGCCTCTCAAATATCAATTTCTAATTATACCTCCTCAACTCAGGCCCTCATAACAGTGTGATAGGATCCTAATATGTAACTTGCGTGAATTACAAAATCTGAAATAAGATCATTACATTAGTACAATTACTATTCACAAACGTGTAAAGAGGGAATACCTTTATTTTAAAAAATGAGTCATTTTGTAACATATTTTTGCCCTTGTAACTTTTAATTAAAATACTAGTTTTTCCTGTGAAACTGACTGGTGCAAGCTGACATCTGCCTCCATTCAATCAACGACCGATGGATTGAACCAAGTCCCCTTTTTTTTCTTTTTCAATAATCTGTTTTACTCAGCTAGCTACTCTGTTGCTACTTTAGATAAAACTTTCATTTGCAATGATCAAATTACACGTTCTCGTTTATAAAATTCGAATGCATCAAATCAATCAAAGCGCACAGAATGAATTTGTTGAGCTGTGAGAAAGCACTGTACACTGATAAGCACACAGCTGTGTTGTTGGAAACTAATTCGGACAACTGATTATCCGTCTTTGAAGATGGTTCTGGACAGTACCAATTATTAAACAGAGACCTGTAACTCTCTTTGACTGACCCAATTGTTTAACTAGTCACCGTCTACCAACCAACCCTGCTGGACTCTGACACCTGAATTCTTTTCCTGTGTTTCATGTGTGTGGGTGTGTTTGTGTGTATGAAAGAGTAAGACAAACAACAAGATCAAGAGACAAAAAAAAAAAAAACTAGGATGTTAAATGGAGGATATCAACCCTTTAATTTACGATGACATTAAGATTTAAACAAAGGGAAGGTTTTACTGGCAGGGTTGGAATCTGCTAATTTACCATTTCAAATACAAAAACCCATACTGCCCTCTCCCTGACTTGCACACATATATCTAAACACGCATACATAAACCAATCCCCCCAGCAATGGCGCCAGCATTGACACACAAACCAGAGGGAGTCATTCTGTCATCAGAGGTTGAGAGGAGCAGACCGCTGGACAAACACTTTTGTGGTATACTGACCACTGATTTGATTGATAACCTTAAATTAGTGATGACCTACTGTTATACTGAAACAGCATAACATATAGAACATTTATATTTTTTGTAAGGTTTGTCTCTCGCTTGACTGTAAAGAAAACAATTTGATAAATAACTTTACAAAGGAACTGAGATAAAAACTGATAAAATCAGTATTTAAAAGTATTCAACCACAAAAAAGCCACTGAACGCAGAATGAACCTCACAAAAATAGACCAAGTAATCATATTTTCCTTCAAAATACCATTGTATATACAGTTATTGTTGTCCATAAAAACTTGTTATTCATAATAATAAAAAAATGACAAAGACTTTACATTATCATTATTTTGGATTTATTGTAAAAGCAAGAACTGTAGTGACTTTTTTCATAATTTGGTGGCTGCCATGGAGATTTTGTCATTTTTACGAGGTAGAGTCTAGAGAACGGAGTACAGAGAGTGTTGATGTAATAAATTAGTGAGCATATTTTAAATCAGTTGAGTTCACTGAAATAAACAGTCTGAACAACTAGTTCACTGTGATACATTTTACTTTCCTTGGTTACAATGAATGTATTATCAATTATTGCCAAATGCCTGTGATAACTTAGCAGTATTGCCAACCTGATCTCATGGCAATTCGTACATATTTTACGAGGTGGCTAATTCGTAGGAATTTGTACGACCTCACTCATACGAATTCATACGATTTATTCTAAATCGTACGTATTTTCGAGATGCCAATTCGTATGAATTTGTACGAATGACCTAAACATAACCCCACCCCTAAACCTACCCATCATGTGGTTTTAGACAAATTGTACGAAATCACATGGTATGTTCACATGGTAACAAAACAGATTAGCCGGTTGTTTAACATCAAACAATATGAAAGCCTTCAGTACTCAAGTGTAAGGGTTTTTTTACTAAAAAAGTAAAAAACACAAACAACAAAAAAACAAGCTTAACATAAAAAAGAGGGAATTGTGAGCCAAAAACAACTGTGTTGGTCAAGTGTGATAATAATGACAGCGTTGGCTGTTTTAACCCTAGTGAGGGAGTCGATGCAAGGCTCGTATTTCAAATAATGCCTTCGCTTCTTTAACAAGGCTGCAACTGAACAAGTGTGACCTGAACCTGGCTGACAACGACCAATCCATATCCTTGATTCTAGGGGTCAAGCCTTATGCTATCAAGGGAGCGCTAATGATTTTTTCATTAGCTAACAGAAGCTCCGGTTTCTTTTATGCCTGTGTTTTTGTGAGTGATAATTGAAAAAAAACCCCGAAATTTTACCATCATTAAATGTTATAAAGATTGTGAAGATGTTATGTCCTGCAGCAAGTAGAATGTCTGAAACTTCAAAGGTTATTTCATCTGAGCATAAATATTTTGTCATCATTCATTAACCTAAGGTTAAGGTTACTTTAGAAATGTAATAGCTTACAGAATACAAGTTGCCATATTTCAAATGTAATAGTGTAACTATTTCAATGACTTTATTAAAGTAATGCAATGGATTAACGTTTTACAAAATCTGACTTCAGCACTTCCTTTTACTTTGAGCTTGTTCTAAGGTTCAGTGTTGATTTCAAATCATAAGATATAGTTTAATAGCTATGATATTGTTAAAATCAAATAGCTAAGAAACACTGGCATCAAACAATGTAAAAAAAAAACATATACATTAAGTATACAGTTTTTCTCAGTTTCTCAGATTAGTTATTTATTTTGTAATTATGTAACTCTGTTTACATGTAACTTTATATTAATGTGTATTGTTACATTGTAATTATACATTTAAGTACCGAGTAATACTGATGAACTACCTGTGCTTACTTTAGGGTTTGACTTAGAGGTAATTGCATGTAATTGTGCAGAATTTATTGTTATTATTATAGTAAGTACATGTAACGTGTAACCACAACACCAATGAGAACAACACTGGACCCCAATGATGTTCAATAATGGACAAAAAAGATGAAAGATGAAATGAAAGTCATACAGGTTTGGAACAACTCATAGGTGAGTAAATGATGGCACAGTTTTCTTTTTTGGGGGAATTATCCCTTTATCAGTACTCAGATTTATAGTACACAAACAAAAAGTGCTATATACAAAGAGCATAAAGTGAGCTGTTTCCTTTTAGAGTATATAAGAGACAGCAGCAATACTTGTCATCACAAAGATCCAATTTCAAGTTGATGACAACACACACTGAAGTTGATAACAATCCCTAACTTTCTATAGAAGTCACATATCACCAATACACACACGCTGCATGTATATCTATAATGTGGATACATAGTTTTTATTACGTGCTGCAAACAGCTCAGAAATGCTCAGTAATGTTACACCTGTCCTCAAACACGCCCAAAAAACATGGGATCCCAGGCACAAACAATGCACACACACACCCTGTCCTTCTCGAACACAAATCATGCACTCATTCATACAGCAGTTCAAAATGATTAACTTGTTTTACCTCTTTTTGCCCTCTTGGAATTACCTCTCTCTCCCTTTTTCTCTCTCTCAGTCTCTGTTAATGCATTCTTTTATGTCATCTCGAGTTTCCTGGATTCTGCCATCGCCGTGGTAACCCCTCCCTCCTCTGGTCCCTCAGGTCCAGCCGGATGGGATGCTTTTGTGTAGCTGCCACATTTTTGGGGTAAAATGATCCCGTCCCCTTCACCCACACACACATACACGCTCGCACAGTCTGAGTATTTGTACTTGGCATCACTTCAAAACTCAGGATTTAAAAAGCATAGAGAGAGATAACCTCTTACTCATTAATACGTTAGGCTTCTGACCAAACACATAAGTTTAAATATAATAAATCGTTACTTAAATGTATTCAACCACGCTTGCACCATCTGTGGTGCAGGACATCCTGGCCCTGACTGCCTCAACAGCTGCTAAGCACACTCACAGGTACGGACAGGGACACCAGGTGTGTGAGAGACAATATGTATGCTGCTGTTTATAGGGGATATTTATCTGTTGTGTCTCTCTCTCCCCTTCAAATGATATCGTCATAATCTCAGAAACCTTATTGTTATAAATATTGTGTTTCGGCACATTTATTCCTGATTGTGCACATTTGTTTTTGTCCCTGTTTAAGAATGTAGGTGTGTGTTTGTGTGCACATTTGTGAGCGTCCCTGGGGGGTCATACCGTAATCCTCCAGTGTGTCTCTGGCAAACGCAGGTCCCTGAACGTCTCTAGTTTCTCTTAGTAAATGATCTGATTAAAAAAAAAAAAAAACTCCTTTCAGCCTGGCCCGTCCCAAAAACAGACAGCTTCAGAGAAAAGAAAAGAACAGAAACAAAAGAGAAAGAGCGAGTGAAACGAAGACTTGGAAATGGGACAGAATACGCCATACCAATGCCTGAAGCTAGAAACCACCAGACAATGGAAATATGGCTGCAAATAACATACACTCACACACTAATGTTTTATTTGAAGTGAAACAAATATATATGTGTATTATAGAAAGTAAATGGAGTTACGTATTGTATAGACATTGGATACTCACAATAACAGTTCTGTAGACACTTCCATGTCCATTTGAACCTAATACATAAGTTCAGACCTAAAGAGTAGAGTGCAAACAGTGAATAATTATGGCCATTTAAATATTAAATTGTAAAGAGATACTTTCCAAATATAAAACATATTTCTCATTACATCTGATTTAGGTGGTATATTTTAGATACATGCATGCCAAACTAAGCTGCATCTGATATGGCACTTAATGAATTACTGTTCCAGGCCAATAACTCCCAGTATTGATTTGTAACAGGAGACTTGCCTGAGTTGTGACCTTTTGTGTCTCTTGAGGCATCATGGGAAATGGAGTTTAACTGTAGAGAAAGCAGATGTGTGCATGACATCATCAGTTGATCAAGATACTATTTTAAATGTTGCTAATGTGCCCTGCTATAATTAAAGCACCGCTGAACATTCATAACAAAACATATCAAGGCAAAAATGTTTTTTGAATTTATGTGTGAAATAGGACTGTTATATGATTAATCACGATTAATCTCATCCCAGGTAATGTTTTGTACGGTGGCCGAGAGAGCTCAACGCGCTGCAAACTTAAGAAAACACATGCAAACAGAAAAAAACACATGCAAACTGCAAACGTGTTTACTGTCAGTGCACACAAATAAAAGTAGAACCTTTACAGTTCTGAATGACGTATTACCCCTACCTTTATCAGTGAAAATTTAGGCGGAGGCTATAAAATCCAAGTGCTGGGTGGTGCCACTATGTTCTGCAGAACGCACTTTATAGCGTCACTCTCTGCACAAACCATTATGTCGCACATTTAGTCTTTTTTAACGTTTAAATTTGTTATATTTTTTAACTGTTTTAGCATGTGTATCGATTTTTAAGGCATGTCATGATGATTTGGAAAAGGCTAAATTGATCAGTCATACTTTATGATCAGCTCACTGTCTGCCGCTGGGTACTTTAAAAAACACTAACTTATATTTAACGAACAAGAAATGCCTAAATTAGCTGAATAAAAAAACGGAACAAAATATAATCATTCTGCCATTACACTCAAAACTGAACTATTTTAATAGCTGAAACAGCAG
>JAUCNO010000500.1:9061921-9072389 GCA_032353835.1 Enteromius viviparus | reverse complement strand
ATAATAAAAACATAGGGGTCTTAGCCCAGAGACATACCCGCCAAAATAAACTTTTAAATGAAATATATTTAAAAGTCACATTGGCTAATAAAATAATGTTACACGTTTTTAATTTATTCCTCTATTCATTTTTCATTTTAGAAAAATATAATACTGTACATCCTGATTTATAGGGCCCATTTATGCCAGCTGCCAACTATTAACAAGGTCAATTTACCTCTCAAAGACCTCTCTACACATCTCCAATGTCAATGAGCAGGTAAGAGGCAATAAGTAGACCAAATTTAATCCATATAAATTAGACGAAATGTCTCCGTAATCCCGAATTAATGAAACTGTCGCGTCCTCCTCGTGCTTGCAGCGCAACGCTTGATGGTTTTTTGGCGGCAAGCGCGTGCACTGGCGTGGATTATGTGCGCCGTGCCAGAAACACTGAGGCACGAGGCTCGTTCCCGCGTGACGCGTGTAATTCTAGCCCGCGGCCGCCGTCAGTCAGAAATAAAAAATCATTTGTCCGCAGCGGGCGCGCTGCTTGATTAAATATTAATAGCGGGAGGGAGACTGTTATCCGGTGTCGCGTGAAAAGTGATCCTTGGCCGCTCCGGAAGGGCATCGTGGCCTCATGGGTGGACAAACGGAGACGCAGTGAAGCAAGTATGAATACTTGAAGCACTCAATCGAGGAACTAATAATGATGGTTTAGTTAGTAAAAAGTCATGATGACTCATTTACAATGCATACAAACATCAATACTAATAAAGGCCTATGGTTAAAACACAAGTTAAAATAAATCTAAAAACGTATTATAAATATAAAATAAAAAAGCATGATTTTAACTTTGTGATTAGCTAAGTGTTTGACTAATCAGGGTTATATCTCGTCATTTATCCAGCTACAGTGAATAAACATTCCCATCCCACAAAGGATCAGAGAGTCCAGCTGAGTTTATTTTTAACTGCTATTTTTCACTGATTTTTTCTTTTCCTGAGTACCTTACTTCACCTCATTGGAGGAACTGAGAGTTTAGTTTGTACAAAGTCACGTCGCATCATTTAAAATGCATACAGACATCAGTATGCCAAGGCAACATAAAAGCCTACGGATTCAATATAAATGAAAAGACATATATTCTAAAATATATATATAGGATATAAAGTAAAAAAAATAAGCTAATCAGGGTTATATCTATCATTTATCCAGGTACAGTGGATAAACATTCTCATTCCACAAAGGATCAGAAAGTCCAGCTGAGTTTATTTTTCCCTATTTTTCACTCATTTTCTCTTGTCCTTAGTACCTCACCTCACTTCCCCTCTACCTCTTCTTCAATCTGTCTCTCTATTGTCCTCCTCCCTCTCTGTCTCTCTCTGTCGCTCTTTCTACCTCACTCACTCCTGTCACTGTTTCCTCGAATTTGACCTTCGCCATCTGTTTTGAATGAAAGCACTGTTCACTTTTGTTTAAAGGAACGCTAAAATCAGACATTCTCCCTGTCTCAGCCCAAACACAGTCTTATTACAGCGTTCATTGCTGGAGAGTGGGAACCTCACCCGCTCTCAATTATCTTCAGAATTCCCCTCACACACACACACACACACGTTTGCATGCTTATGCAGAAGTACTCTCAAACACATGTAGACTTGACGCTTCTATGCACACGTACAAACACAGAGCACATGGTTGGGGACACCCTGGAATATCACGGAGGTGGAGACATGAATGATTCCAGTCTTTAGGTTTGGGAATTCCAGCTTTAATTGGATCCGTGTGGCTATCAGGGAGGTGTACACTTTGGCAGAGAGCAGCACACACCGTAACATATGCACACACACAGCTGAATTATAGTTAAAGAAAGTGGGTGCAAAAACAGCAGTGGTTGTTATAGTGCTAGATAAAGTCATATTTACGAACTTTTGTAGGCATGCAGACTGGACAGAGAGAAATGAGAAAGACAAACAAGTATTTTAAGGAATATTCTGGGTTCTAAAATCTGGGACTAAGGCCAGTTGGAATCAAAACAACTACAATAGGAAGTATTTGTTCATCGTTAAGAGAGGAGTGTGTTAAAGTAATGTCCATAACACACAGCTGTACAATTATGCATATATGTTTGTAAATATCATGTATTCAGTCAATGAAGAAAGGAAAGCAAAAACTGATCAGATGTAAAATGTTTATGAGAAGCATTATGTGAATGCTTGGCTAAATAGATGTGTAATTAAGCGGAATTTGAATTAAACACCTCAAATGATGCACAGAAAAATTAATGTTAAGCAATTGAAATTGTCCTCATTCACTTTTATTTTCAAGTTCCTAAAAGCAACATAAAATTTGTCTACTTTTAAAGACAATAAGGGACAAAATTTTGCTGTAATAAAACAAAGTCTGCCAGCTGAACTTGTATTGAACCCATAATATTCCCTCAAAAATCTTTCATACATTTAAAAACACCTGCTTATTTTCAAAGGACAGGATTCGCAGTGAATTACTGTTTTACCGCACCACTCAATCGGTAATCACCCCCACCTGCACAAACATTTCACACCCTGTACACACGCTCACGGTCGGGTTCCTGTAACATTTACCTTGTGTGATACTTTGAGCCATTTATTCGCTGCACTTTCATCATGACACAGTTTATAAAACTTCACTATGATCCACCCCTGGCTGCACACTTATCCAAATGAGTCAAAACACACACACACACACACACACACACACACATTCACTTCAATTTAAAATACTCATTCTAATGAAATACTTAAGAGATGAAGGACAGTATTTGTGTGTTTTTAATGTGCAGTAGACTTTAGGGTTGAATTTAAAGCTCTTCAGGCTGTGCATGCATATGGTGGCTGGGGCAGTTCAGAAGCTGGTCAATTTCACTCAAATGTAAGTAGTTTAGCCTTGATACACCAGACACAGGCACACAAATACATTAGTGACAGCACATACAAAGACTAGATTTTATTTTATAGTGACTTCTACAAGCATTTAGATACTCTTATGTGTTTTTTATGTGTGACTTTACAGCTTCTGAAATTATTCATTTTATAAAAGATGCTGATATGCTTGCATGCACGATTGCCATGGTAAGCCAAGCTAAAAGAAATAAGAGATTAGTTGATTGTCTGCAGTCTTACTGCCACCCTATGGCCATTTTTTATAAGTCTTGTTGACAATTTAGACATTCTGTGAACATCTGTACTATAGCTCCCTCTGCAGGACATGGTCGACATTTAGCTGAAATATTGCATGTCCGCATGAAAGTGGGTCCAGCACTGAACGTTGCACGACACATTGCCGTAAGGATAAAAAAATAATAATAAAATAGAAGGTAAGAACGCAAATACATTATTAAAGTTAATGGGAAAAATTTTATTATATATTATATATATATAATGTAAAATTTACTTTTATAAATTAATAGTAAATTTTACAACTAATTAGCAAGTTTTTTTCTTTTTTTTAAAATAAATATTCCAGTTATCAGTGTATTATTTTATAACTCATAAACATAACATAAACTCATGAACAATCCCCCCAAAATAATCTCAATGTTTGTAAAAACCTGAAGTGTTTGCAAATAATATTCATTAAGCTGTCTTAAAAACACCATTAATATAAGAGATAGGCCTTATAATGAAGAAAAAAAAACAGGATATTCATCTTTTTTTTCTTTCTTTCTTTTTTAAATTTATTTATTGTTTTTTTTTTTTAGAGTCTTAGGGTTTTTAGAGTTTTTAACTTCATCAGTAATAATTCAATGTGGTCCAAAAAAGTGGCAATCAACACATCTTTGCAATTTGCCAGTTTGGATTTATTTCAAATGTTAAGGACAATTAAACTTCTTCTTCTAAAAGCTAGTTATTTTTAGTTGGTTGAATTAGGCTTGCACCAGCATACCTACAGTGAAACAAACTCTTACATTTATTAGTGTCTTTACTCTGTGGTGCACTTGGTCCTAATAAAGCCTGCAAAATGAAAAACTTACATAATGCTGCAGTGTTGGTTTTCGTC
The DNA here is from genome assembly GCA_032353835.1 of Enteromius viviparus. Taxonomy (NCBI): domain Eukaryota; kingdom Metazoa; phylum Chordata; class Actinopteri; order Cypriniformes; family Cyprinidae; genus Enteromius; species Enteromius viviparus. Next base: position 9,068,369 of record JAUCNO010000500.1, on the reverse strand, counting down.
TCTGACGTAGTCTGCAGTCAGCCCAGTCGCACGTTTTTTTTCGTGTCAAGACGATTCTTACTCGACTTTCCTGAGTCCAGCACGAAAGGATGCATCCAATGTATCCAAAGGATCCTAGTATTACACTCGTGCTGGAGTCACGAAAATAATAAAATATTCGTGTCCCTGACACGAATTAATAGATTTTAGGTTATAATATATTAGATTAATAGATTAATAGATTTTAATGATATTGTGACGACCTGCCGTGCAACTGGGTCGCAGGGTAGTGAGGCTCATGAGCTCTTCAGTCGCTGTTCAGTGTCTGGTGCTGAAACCTGTTGTGTCATGATTGATGCATTTTCTCCCACATTCACAAAAGAACGTTTTAAAGGGTTTTGGCCATTTAGTTTCTGTGTTGTTTTATGTGAAGTATAAATAAAGTTGTTAAGCCACTGGAAAAACTTTTAAAGGAACGGAGTTTTGAGTGAAGGGTGACGTACCAGCTCAGATGCAATCCAGACACGAGCGGTTTAACATTAGCCGTTTAAAACCAACGTCTAAGACTCATCATAAAATTTAGCTGACACACACGCACTCTTATCTGGCAGTTTTTAGTTATGTGCATCTAGACCACATGCCAATGTTCCCTCTCAAGAGACTTTAGGACTATAAAAGAGAACTTTGGGCAGCCGTCCAACAAAACAATTAGCCATATTCTCGCAGCGCATGGGAATCCAGGGCCCACTTTATCTTTCTAATGACCGACCCTCCCTGCCTCATCCTCCTCCTCCCGCTGCCGGGCAGAGCGCAGCTGACCCGGCCAGTGTTCAGTGTTCTCTGCGGTGGTCTCGCGGTGATGGAGCGCCTTGACTTATCCGTGCTGATATGTATATATACGATGAACGTGCGCTTCGGACAGGAAGTAAGGGGCACTCCTTCAGATAATAATAATAAAAAGACTTTCTTTTCATTTTCAGTTGATGACAGAAAAAGAAGACGAAGAAGGGTATAAGAAAAGATCTTTCTATATTATTCTCTGAAGGGAGGTGAGGGGAGCTTTCCGGCGTCCGTGAGAAAAAGATGTCCCTTAAGCGTGAGATATAAATATTTTTACATCCTCTGGAGTGCCTTTAAAAGTATACACAGAAAATGCTCCTTTAATTGCAGCAGATTGGGACAGTTTTCTAGCCTAGGCCTATATATAAAAGAACGCTCGAGAAAAAAAATAAATAAATAAAAGTGTGGTGTAAAAAGGTCTAAAAATAAAATAAAAAATAGAAATATCGATTGTCACAGAAATCTTCAAGCTCCAATTGTTGCTAAATAAATAACAGACTACAGCTAGCCTATACCTGTAGCCTATTTGCCAGTGGATATAAAGAACAATATTTGTTATTTAATATGCATTAACTAAATAATCCAAAAACAAGAAAGAATTATTTTGGGGCCTAACAATAGTCTTACCTGAAAATAGGCTTTTATGTTTTGTTTTACGATAGCCCATAGCTAAATTGCACAGTCAACCATTCAGTTTTAAGCTAAATAGCTAAATACAGACTACTAAACACTATTGAGTTTATTTTTTTGACGAATTGCTAGCAAACATTAGTTTTTCCGTTTGATATTTAATCGCCTCTGATATAAGTGAAACTGAACGCAAAATATCATTAATCATAAACCATCATGCTAAAAAGCAAAAGGATATTTCTGAGGGAAACCAACAGCCTTGAGTATATAGGCCTGTACATTGGCTCTATTTTAAAAGGCTAATAAATAGGCCAGTATGAATTTGCCATTAAAATGCTTAAATAATGCCTAACATTGTTGGTGAAAGAAGTCCAGACATAATAATAAAAAGAAAAAAACAATGTATACGCTTATATCCAAATAGAAACGGAAACATTCCATTTAAAACCCCAAGGCCTTAAAAGTGTGAGTATAAAAATATTCCTATTATCCTATCTCGTTTTAAGACTTATCAGAAGATTTCACAATGTTTAGAACTGCTTTATTGCCCAAGCGTGTGTGTGTGTGTGCATAAGCCTCCCTCGCTCTCAGTCTCGCACAGATCACCCCTCAGCCTCTCCTTACAATAACAGCGCGTGATGGATGATGGCGGCGGGCTTGTTATTGTCTTGCGCCATCAAACCGTTTTGTCTCACCGCGCGGATTTCTCTAATTCTGCGCGAGAACAGTGATGACTAGTTTAATGTGGAATACGGTTATATACGCGGGGGCAGTGTTTTTCTAAGCTGTAAGTCCGCGGCGTGGCTGTGACATCGGGCGTCCCATCATCGGTAAATCCGGGTAACTCGTGCTCTCGCGCCCCTCAGAGGAGTGACGCATAAATATCTGTCCGCGCGCTATAAACATAACGGTCACAACCCCGCGCGAAATTAAACAACGGCTGCACAGTGAGATTAAGAGCCGCGCGATTTACTGGTCTAAAAACAACTGACCTTAAACACGGACCACGTCAGCCTGCATTTTTTCTGGCCTCACTACTTAAAAAAATAAGTTTTTGGAGGAGTCTCTCGATCTGTTAAGTCAGAAGAGCTCGCTCTGATTTCCAAAACGGTTAAAGCGACGCTTATCTGATGACAGATATATCATGATAAAGAGAAGGTTTACGTTTCTTCCGATTAAGGGAATTAATCATGTTATCTTCTGCAGGCTGGGTGACAGGGTGACATGTCTTCTCGCCAGAGATCTCGAGAGAAAAAGGTGGGGCGAAATGATTACAAGGTTCACACAGGTCAAAGCAAAGTAGATAAACATGAACTCTCTGTCCATGCTCGATCAAAGAGGTAAACGTGCACCACTTGAAACTATACAATTTTTTATTTACAATTAGCCTATTCTAATGCCAACAGCAAAGGCGCGTGATGTTATGACACTCTGCGTCTCCAAAGCCCTACGTATAATGATTCTCGTGTTTTTTTAATAAAAAATAGTGATGACAGTATCTTTATAAAAACAGTTGCGTAAAATCACACGTTGTTGCCTTGAACCAGCAAGGCCCACGTGTGAATATTTAAATAGATATCAATATCTCTTTACAGGAATGCGAGTGAGGAAGTTGTCCCCAGTTATTCCCACTCGTGTGTTTAGATAGGAGATGACGTGTAATTCTTTTTTTTAATTAAAATATTTAAAATAGGTCCATGTTTTAAGTCCATCTGGTGTCTCAGGAAGCTGTAGTCCCACATAAACGTGTAGAGTTCAGCATTTCTTTAAGTTCATTTTCAGGTTTGCCCGCCACCATAAATGGCCACGTCTGTGGAAAAACAAATGAAAGTTCTGTTAAAATTGGTAAACACAACAAATAACTGTGAACTGATAACTTATGTTTGCTTTTTAAATTTATGTATAGTGAACATAACCTACTGTAGCTAGGATATAACATACCTTTTATTCAGGACTACAGTCTAACTATTAAAATAAAAGGCAAGGTTGTATCGGACAAGTGGCACATCATGTCCAGAGCATGACTTTAGTATTTTAGCACAGATACTTTACCATTTATACTGTAAAATTGTATTTCTGTTTTCAGTTCTATAAAAGTCAATTCAAAACAATTCAACGCCCTAAAATTGGGAAAAAAAGGTTTAATTTCTGTTGCCAGTTTGCAGCTAAGTGTTGCCAAAGTCAACTTTTGGAGCATTTAATAAAATCGAATGTAAATGTAAAAAACTTATAAAAACGTAGAAATGACAGAAATCACTGTCAGCTGGAACCAGCCAATTTATTATTTCCTTATAATAAGGAAAATCTGTTAGCCTATATTGTACATACTGGATAGCCCGTTAACGCATCTTGTTTGATTATTTTCTTTATCAAAAGTTTTAAAGGTCTCTCACCAGGTTGACTGGATGTATGTAGCCATTCTCGTATTTGTCGTTGGCAAGTATCTGTCGCAGGTGCGCGATGTAGCTGGAGGCCAGCCGTAGCGTGTCCAGTTTGGAGAGTTTGGTGTCCGGCGGAACCCACGGTAACGTTGTCTTCAACCGGGAGAAGGCTTTACTCAGCACGCGCATCCTCGCCCTCTCGCGCGCGTTCGCCGCGTTCCTCTGGACCTGCTTGCCCTCATGGGCCACACCATTAGGCGCCGATTTACGCATGGCGGCTGATTTGCGCCTTTTCCCCGTACATTCTGTAACCGATGCCCCTTCGCAGTTGGAACTGTCCTCCGTGCTTTCGTTTGATGTCCCCGGATCTTTACCGGAACCGAATTTCAAAAGACCATCCAGCAGCTCAGACTCGTGAAATTCGTCCACATCGCTGATGGAGCCGGTGGACATGTTGAGCTGGAGACGAGGATGTGGTAGAGAAAAGTAAGTATGAGGAGATGCAAATTTGTGGTTCTATAAATGGACCTGGAGATAACGCGACTGCCTTCGGAGCAGAAACGCGTCATGCGCGAGCTGAGGATGAGCGTAACTTGTAACTCAAGAGCCAAAGGATCTTTGCATTTATCTCTCGCGCTCAGGGGCGTAACCCCCGCACGCGGCAACATACTCCTAGTAGTGGAAACAAACACTAAACCTGCACAGATTATCACAACGGTGGAGCAGGTTTGCAGTGATATAGTTTTATATGATCATTTATCGCGCATGCATGTATACAGAAACATAAATATTTAGATACAAATTGTAAGTTTTAAATCACGGTGCATTTTTAGTCTACTCTGAATAATTCGGTGTGCTAGTTTATATCATATTATAGTATAAGCATTGTTAAAATTGTTCTTAATTTAAATAAAATTATTATTTAGTAGGTTAAATTATAGGCTTTGAATATTACAGTTATTCAATGACAATGAAACTACAATAAGCCTCTATTTAATAAACAGAATAAATATTTGTTGTTTTCAAAAAAATGTTAGTAGAAGTGTAAACGTTTCCAATAAAATATACTTACATTTTTTTCATAGCACAATTCAGCCTCTTCCTACAGCTGTGAGTAAAAACATTCTCCCCCAAATTTTGACAAGAAATGTCATCAAATAGTTTAGCAAATAGGCCTAGAATTTCCCCCAAAAAACGTTTGAATAATAATAATAATAATAATAATAATAATTAAAACGTTGCATTAAAATTAAATTCTGAATTTTTAAAACACAATGTATTCCGTATTATCTGTTGGAAATAGTAGAATAGCTACACATTTATATTTTATAACCGCTGACACAGTCGTAAATGACCATCACTTCCGCAGGCTCTCTGAATTCCTTGGAGTTGTCAGGTGGCATTTGACTCAGGATTTTTAATGGTGGGTCTCTGACCGGAAATAACGGTTGTGCGCGCACTGGAAAAGAGGGATTCATAAAATAGTACAGTGGTGACCCCACGCATAATCGCGCATTGCTCATGGGAGAGTCCGTGCAGCTTTCAGCACCGATGCCCTCTAATAGGATCCCACGAGAAGCGTCTCAAATGGCCCACTGGCGCCTCCGGAGGGGCACGTGAAATGGATACGCCGCGTCCCCAAACCCCATGTTTTGCTTTTTTAATGGTACCCCACACCGGTCTCTAATACAACCGACTAATTCAAGCCAAAACATCCCGAACTGTGCGAGCTCTAAGTGGCGCGGCTGAAGGCGACTCAAGAGTGGTTTTAAATCAGGTGATGATTGCTACGACACACGCGGAGCATCTGCTCTCCTCTCAGCATGCTAGTTAGTGCCCATGATCCTTAGATGCCCCTAGTTCTAGTGACGAACAGATTAAACGAATGTGTAAAATTACAAAAAGAACGAGACGTCCACGTGCTAATTGCAAGTTTAGAGATTACTAAAGAAGAAGAGCAAATCTCCAGAGATCTGCCCTCTGACACCTCAGAGTTCCAGTGTCTCACAAACAGCATCCCTCCTCTCTCTCTACCACAGCAAATTACCAAAGGTATTTTAACCTTGCCATAGTTCTTAACCTGACAGATGAATGGACAGATCTTGTTTCTTGCAGTGGCTATCAGGTTTTACACAGATTACAGGTGTGATAAATCAAAGAGAGTTGTTTTCAATTATCTTAAAATTATGTACTTGAAAGAACCTTTACTGATACTCCGTGCAGGTATATAAAAAGTATAAGGATATGGCAACAGGGCTAAACAGTGTTTTTGGCTATGAGTCTCTCTCTCTGTTCCTCCTTGGTGGGTGGGCCAGTCAAAAGAAAATAAAAGCGGGATATAAGATTAATCGTCCTGTCCTGAAGCAGCATTATGTGAAGTGCTTAAAATAGCCACTGTTTTCCACAGTCACTCTCAGACTGAGCTCTCTCATCTTCCCTGACACTAAAACCTAGAAAGGTAAACAGACAGACTCAAACAGAACAGCTCATATATGTTATTAATAATAATAAATGTCCATAACCATATACTGCTGGTTAAAATACAAGCAATGAGCAATCAACTATTAAAATATTTTAATTATTTTTGCTTAAAATAACTTAAAAACAATTATAACAAT
>JAUCNO010000500.1:9024810-9054662 GCA_032353835.1 Enteromius viviparus | reverse complement strand
AGGGTCAGAGCAGAGACTGAACCCCCAGAACTGCCACTTCAAAATCCTTCAGCGCTCTGTCAGTCGGGGTTGGTCTAATGCGCTCTAATGTCTTCCAAAAGGATGTTACTACAGGAAGGAAAACGAGGAGAGAGAAGTGGTCCCTGGGGTGTGTGTGTGTGCGTGAGTGTGTGTGAACCTTAAACGTGTGCATCAAAGCAAACAATGGTTCAAGGAGTTGTTGTAGTAAGCACCAAAGTCTATTCATCAATAACACAACTCATTACATGTACACATTCACCCAAGACAATCATTTAACAGTTTGAGGTTGGTAAGATTCGTAATGTTTTCGAAAAACATCTCTTTTGTTCATCAAGGCTTGTCATTTATTTGATTAAAAATACAGTTAAAAGTGTAATATAGTGAAATATTATTATGATTTAATAATTTGACTGCTTTCTATTCAAATATATTTTAAAATGATGGCAAAACTGAGTTTTCAGCAAACATTACTCCAGTCTTCAGTGTCACATGATCCTTCAGAAATCAATAAGTAGCATTTATTATAATTATCAATGTTGAAAACAGTTGCGCTGGTTAATATTTTTGTGAAAACCATGAATTTGTATGATTTAATGATGAAGAGTAAATGTATTTTGTAACATGATGTCTTTGCTGACATGTTTAATTTAATGTATCTGTGATTATATAAAAATTTCCTTTTAAAAAAATCTCACTCTGCCCAAACTTTTCAACAGTATATTGTCCCATAAAGTGTTGTTCTATATAAGGATTTTCTGTCAAATGTTGCTAACTTTGTCCCCAAAGCATACCCATGTTTAGGTGTGGAATAACTGAAGAATAAGGGTCATTAAAAACCCAACAAATGTCATTTGTTTTGCATCCATTTTGTTCTCTTCAGTATTTCTTTATCTCCATCTGTTCTTAACATGGAATGCAATATCATTAAGTGACCCTGAAAAGCTGAACTTCCAGATATTTTTCTTCCTTCAAACATATTTGTTACTGTTTTGTTTAGCTGGCGGTATTTACGTTTTTATCTTTGTTTATTGTCCGTCTAGCACAGTGTTAAGTGTGTGTCTGCTTCTCAGGAGACCAGCTGCAGGCGTTCTACTACACTTCCCATGTTCACAAATGCTCTCTCTGTGGAGCTTCATTAGGTATTTAAGCTGAGATGAGGTGAGCAATGACTGATGATGGAGGCGTTTTATTTAACACCAACACTCGGGGATAGTCAAGACTGAGTGATTCATGTATAATGAGTCTTTCTCTCACTCACTCACACATACACTCACATAGTCACGGATAGTCACACACACACACGGATACATATAAACACCTTATACATTTTCCGATTCCTCCCCATGGTCCTTTCATCCCTCTCTCCCTCTGTAAACATGACAGAATTTAGCAGATGAACGAAGTTGAACTCATACAGTGTGGAGTAACACTCATGCTAATGACATTCCTGTACACATACACACACCTAGATAGTTACTGCTGTCTCTCAAAGCAACAGTTCACACAAAATTAATGCATTTTTCATTTTCTAATTTTGCTGTCATCCCAAACCCACCTGACCTTTTTTACTGCAAAAATGGCTCTGCAATTGGTTACAACTTCAACTTGAACTTAAATATTCAACATAACTAAACCAAAGTTAACTAAATGTACAATTATTATTTTACATCAAGCATGAAGACTTTAAGTTGAATCAACACATTATTACTTTGTTACATTTTAACTTAGATATTTTGTAGACTGTCAATGTTGCTTTTTACCTTAAAGGTGCTATATGTACGTTTTTGACTCTACGGAAGCATACAAATACCATAATACGTTTGCAGATATTTAAAAAACATGCTAACATACTTATTTATCTGAAAAACAATGCTACAGTGAGTAATTCTACTCATGCGTCCTGAAAATTTCCATTCCAGGCTGGAATGTCGGTCTCTGTTTTGGTTTGTGAAACCCGCCCCCTGCCAGTTTACCTAATTATTTTTTGGCACGCCGTGTTGCCAGTTGGCAGAAAATACAGCATATTTAATTTCATTCATCGTCATTTGCACTCATTCCAGTTGGTGTCATCAATCTGGCAACCTTCATGTCTGAGAAATAGGCGCCAGGTGAGCCCCTCTCCAATATGTAGAATTTGGACTGCAATACCGAGTTTAATTCCACATACAGCACCTTTTACTGTAGATCTTTATAATCAGTAAAATACTCTTTTATTTGCTTCTGTGTTCAGTTCAAACATGACATAGCTAAGAAATTAGAAACTAAATATTTTAAATTGCCCAATGCATCAGGAAATCATATGAAATAATTTTTACATAAGAATAGATTTCTGAAAACTTTTCTACATTTCTACATGTCCAGGAACATTATTTCTTATTCCCTTGAATTACTGTAATTTAACAGAGGATCCAGCATAAAAAATGAATCGTGACACAACTATTGCGCTACACCTCAAAGTTGAGAAAACTTAGCTACTCAAAAATAGCCTACGAAAACAAGTTGCGAAACCTCAAGGCCAATTGCCTTAAACTTTTTCGTCAATGACATTGGTTCTCAAGTCTTGTAACCAGTCAGCATGGATGTTAAACTAGTTTGCATTACATTCAAACTCGATGGAGATTTAAGAGCGACAACTTGCTCTATTCCAAACAATAATCTTGAAATTAATCCACAGAAAATTGGTCAAATTACTAGCCCACATGTAAATTTTTCCCCTTAAACATCACTCCAGTTGCTCTTCAGCGTAACCTCAGTATCCACTACACGCTCCGGCCAAATATTTTGATTACTGTCAGCGAATAACTTGAGCAGTAAATCTGCATCATGGCCAGATTTCAAACTTCGTTTATCTGATTCATCCACATATTCGCTCACGGTGCAGCCGGTCAGAGTTTTTCCAAACAAGCACAAAAATGCTTAATGTCTCCAAAATGCGTCAAGTCTTCCTGTCAAGATGGTGGACAGAGTTCAGTCCCAGTGTCTGTGGCGGAAAGAAAACAAGTTGAGTGTTTGAGCTACAGGTCTTAGGAAACCTCCTCGGGTCAAAGGTCAAACTATCTCTCAGAGCGTGTATCTATTCCAGTCCCTTTGTACGAGTTCCCTGCATCTTTTGCCTTGTTCCTTTCAGTTGCTCATGTTTATCTTGAAATAATGAAATATTAGCTATTTTAATCTGGTTGAATGCCTCATAGATTTGTATAGATGGATTTGGCACACAAGACCTGTTTGACACGCAAGAGAAAGTGTTTGAAAGGAAATAAGGAGTGTTATACAGTTGGAGTGGATGTGGTGTGTGTCTGCATGCACGTGTATTTGTGTAAGAAAGCTTTCAATCTATCATTTTACTGACATTGTGATGGTTCTTATCTCTTTTCCTCGTGATTAAAGATAATAAACGCATATGCGCTTCCCTTGTGTCTTTTTCCTTACAGTCTCTCATTCATCTAGCTGGTCTACACAGACACAGGTGTCTGAGAGGGGTTAATGCATATGTGCAGTCTCTCATCCATACACAGCTGCGCAGATAACTTTTAACCCACACGCTACACACACACACATTCAGCATGATGGATCAGTTATCAGAGGCGACTGGTGGATAAAAGTGCAGTTCTTCTCATTTGAAAGACGACGGAAAGCAACTTAAATATGAGAGAGAAGGTAAAAACAAAATGTTGGACAGGACTGCTTAGGCAAGCACAAATCTGGCTTTGATTGAGGCCAAATTGGAAAATTCAACTTTTATTATCATCTTTTCCCATTCATTGCTTTCTAAACATCTTGTTCTCATTGAGAAAGAGTTGCTAAGGGAAGAAGAGAACATGAATCATTTATTTAGCCTATTTTAGTCACCTAAAACGAAACCATTTTCTCTCAGAGAAAAGAAAAAACTGACACAGTTTGTGTCTTTTAATGGCTTTTATGTAGGTTCATTAATAAGACAAATAATTGATAAACAAAAAAGTTATTTACCCTGATTTTGTATGCTTATGCAGTAATGCACATGTTTGGGACAAAACTTGTAGAACCAAGGAGGATCATGGGATTACATTCAAAGCCTGTGCACAATGTTCCAATACATCAAAATAGACGTAAAAGACACCATGCATTTCTTATACAGTTTCAAACATTTACAGCATAGCTTTGGGGTGCACTACATTTTAGAAAAGCAATTTTTTACATATTCTTTAATAACAAAAAAATAGTTTAATAATTATATTTCATCATTTTAATGTATGCAGTTTGTGTGCATAATTTATACTACAGGGCCGTTGAATGCTTGAATCTGATTGGCTGACGAACGTTCTATGGCGTGCAGTTATTTTCAAGGAACTGCACGGAGAACGTAGTTCCAGGCAGTTCTTTGACCGAATCACAGTTCCATATCACTTCGCCAAATGGTCTTACAACCAAAGATATAGTCTGTTGCTACTCAGTCTCATATAAAAACGTACCCTGACTCTTAATTCGCCTCCCACCTTAGACGTGCATTATTTTTCCAATAATAATTCAACAATTATTACTTATTGTAATATCTCTGTAAAATTTATAATAAAAGTTCAATGCATTTAAATTTGTTAATTCATACCCATTATATCATTAAATGTCAAATAATATATAAACTTTGTATATTGTTATATTATATATAATAAATATATATTTAAAACTATTATTTATAATACATATGAAGATATTATACAGTGAGAGAGAGAGAGAGAAAGAGGGTTGCTGAACTCATGCAGTCACCCACGCATTGTAACAGGATATGAAACTCAAGAGGAGAAATATAACTCTCATGTGAATGAGTCTAATGATAAATCTCTCTCTGCTGGGGTCACTCACATATTTGACAGATTTTTATTGGTTATGGTTTTGAGTTTTAATAACATCCTCAGATCTAAGAGGTGAACTGTTGTGTCATCTGACCGTTACACTCATTACGCTCCGGGTCGTTATGATTTCAAATGAGGGCTGCCATGACAATGATGAAGGATTATTTTCTAGGAATGCTTTTTCTAAAATGGTCCAGCCTTTGGCTGACTTACACAGGCCAACATTGAAACACACACAAATACAAAACACATAAACAAACAGAGAGAATATAAAGGTCATACACTAGAATAAAAGCTAAAAATAGCCTAATCTTCGCTGGTTAATCATTAACCAATTACCAGCAGCGTAAACTGCATTATAACTTGTGTTGATGTTTTGTTTTTTTGGATAAAACTCCAAAGCACTACCCCCTGAAAACACAACACGCTCTCATTACGTGTGCACTTTACTGCAGCAGACAGTGACGTATGTGTCTGAGGTCAAACAGTCATTCACAGTCTTATCTGTACTGTCTCACCACCTCGGTCACTCACTGGGGTTCACCAGACCACAGATATTTTGGTACTTTCAGTACAAAGAAAACAAAATCTTGTACAATCCCAGTCAGAGAACGCTCACACTTTATATGTGTGATGGTGCATCACTAGCAGCTTATACCACGCCATACAACCGCCTCGTCTTCAAGAGTGATTAAAACAGAGGCTGCACACTGGGCACATACACACTATACAGCACTCTTCTTCTGATTGCTTATTCACAATCTGTCCACACAAACATTTTTCAGACCACATTTAAGCCAATATTCGGATATAGGGTATACCTCTTTACCCTGTTTCCTAAAAGCATAAAAGTGGAAAACAATGAGGTGTGATACTATTAAAACGAGTCTTTTGGCAAAAACAACTAATCATAAACTGAAAATTTACTCCTGAAATAATCAGATACTGACAACCAATACACAAAATGTATTAAATGTCTGCACAACAAGACTAACTAGGTTATAAAAACAGTAATTTCACTCTTTTATGGGCCATGATCACTCTCTTGAGGCACGCTGCTATAAAATATTCAACAAAAAGCCAAAACTTTTTGGGAAAGTAGGAGTGACTCCTGCAGTCCATCCACACACACACACACACACACACACACACACAAGTGCAGCATTAATGTGTTTGTCACTTGTAAAACTTTGCAGTGCGTACGTGGCACAAGCTCATGTTTAGTTCCACGGCGCAAGATGTAATAGATTTACAAAAAGTGTCCAGCTTTGTTATTTTTTGAGCTGTTGAACTCAGAGGAGAAACCCTCGCATAAAAACACTCGAGCCTGAGTGACAGCAGAGGTCAGAGAGAGCTGTGACATCACTCACAGTTTTAGGGGCCTGACTGACGTCATGGCCTTTCCCTCCCGCTTTTAATCAGTTTATTTATCTCAAGGAGAGGATGAGAGAAAGATAAAGAGGCAGAGAGGAGAAGAGAGAGGTGTTTGTGATGAGAGAGGCTCGTCTTTATAAACACATCTTCACTGCTTTTCTGGCTCAGTCCAAACACAGGGAGAGCACCACACCCAAGCACTCCGTCGCCATTGAAACCAGCTGACCTCTGACCTCCATCCTCACCTGTGCCAGCTCCTCAACCAAGACTGAACTTTCAGTTTATAAGCATTTAACAGAAATGCCACTGAAGCAGAACACATATAGTGGCAGGTGGGTGAGGGGTCAATGGCAATAATTTATTCTATCTTAATATGGCAAAACAAATATAAGCAATTTACAAAGAGATATCCAGAGGTGTGAAAATACTGTGACGCTATAAAAATAGGTCTCGGTTTGTCTGAACTTCTAAAACAGACCAACAACAGCAACATTGGCTTAACCAATGGCGTTGAGTTGGGGGCGGTGCTATCTGATTAATCAACCACTGGCAGAAACTGGTTTGAAAATACATGCCTTATCCAAATATCCACACTAGCGGTCGGAGATCTTGTAAAAGGTCACAGAAACGTTTCCAACGTGTGTTAATATTGATAAAAAATATATTATTATACATAAGCATTATTATTCATAACTTTATAAAAAAGTGTGGGTATTGGACGGGTAAAGGTCATTATATTGATATTTCACCAATTCCATTTGGGTGAAAACAGATTTTTGTTGCTATATAGCACTTTAAAAATTAATTTTTACACATTTCTATGTAAATGATGAAACTAGATTTAAGCATTGAACAGCACATTTGTGGTAGAAGTAAGCCGTTGTGTGTCGATGGCCGTGTGCGATTTTTCTGGTAAGAATGGATGATGTAAACACATGGAAGTTCCCAGATCTGTGTTTATGGCTGAGACAGAGTCTGTTCTCTCACACTCAGATCCTTCGTCTGCTCTTTTTACAGCTTAGTGCTGAAACACCAGACACTCCAGTGTGCATAAATCTGCTGCCTTTAAATCACTTGTAGAAAATAAACCAATGCATAGAGCAGGTGTGTGTGTCTTTCTCTCTCACTGTGGTTGATCTTTCTTTTTCATTTCACTTTATCTTTCTCAGTCATGCACTCTCTTCTGCATTGCCAGATGTGATAAAGATGCAGAGATCTGAGAAGTCTTGCTCTCTATGAGTTTACGGCACAACGGCTCACAAAGCTGGGAAGTTTTTCCATAAATTGCTTCTTTATTTATAAGCTATCAGGAAACATCACATTTGGGCTGATTTATACTGTATATATTTGCACAAAGTCAAGGAAAGAGGAAACTGTAGTAGGAAATTATCAAACTGTTCAAAAAATTAAAACATTATGGGAGATTAAGGTAAACAGCACTTCTTCACGCGACACAGGAATGTATCATGTGCAATTATATAGAAAATGTATGCATGACAAATTATATTACTGCAATGTAAAAAGTGTATATAGCCTATTGTAATCATTGCATCCAAAAAATAATTTCACATCTATAAAAATACCAACATGCATATTCATTGCAACCTCTACGGCACAGTTTGAGAAGCTTTTCCTATTAAACAAATAATGTCACATATAATAAGTTAACATTGAAAGAATTCATTCAGTTTGGGGAAAAACATAGTCTAATTAGCAATGAAAATGTAAGTAATAAAATAAAAGTAAAACATTAACTTTACATTATCGGACCACCAATTACTTCTAAGTCTAAATATGAGAAACCGCACTATGCCCATTTCTGTTCTGGTGGACTGATGAAGACCTGATTACTGGAAGTGGTTTTATGCACATTACTTCATTTATTTACCTGAACGCCTTTGAGATAAAGCTGTAAAAACAAGGCCAAAAGCATTTTCATCTGTAATGAAGAGAATATCTGAGATGGCTGCGCCCCAAAGCGTGTGATTACCCAGAATGCATTACTGTAGAGCAGCAATCCCAGTGTTTGGCTCCTGTGATGTCTGCCCAATGTAAACATGGAGTGGAGGGTCATGCTCCACCCCTTCTTGTTTACAAATCGCCCTCATTATCTCAGCAACACATCCAACAGCGCAAACAATGTTTAATATGACACGACGTTTCAGCATCTCTGTCTTAAAACTAGACAAAGAGGCGTCCAGATGCATTTGATTTTACTTTTACAAGGGTTCTAAAGGGTTCCAGAACTCACATCCTCCTGCAAGCTTACGCCGTCCAATGCCCCTCATCTAACCCCAAACACTCTCCAGCGAAACCGACCCTTTCTAAACCTCCGACCCGAGTCCCGCACAACCTTTAACGACCTCTGGAGTAGCGCAGTATGCAAATGGTGCGTCATGCTGGTATTAAGCCATCAGGCTGTGGATAACAGCGATAGCACTTCCTTTTTCTGACCTCCGGAGCGGTAAACAAGAATGATGGTTCTGGAATTGGCTGAAGTAAAAGCAATGGTTATATCCAAAAGATCCTAAAGATGAGAGGATAGAAGAACAGAAGTTTCGAGAGGATCTTGGTGGTCGGGGCCGGCCAGAGCTCACGGAGGAGCAAGGGAGTGATGGAGAATGTGTTTACTCTGCCTGCTCTGTCTGTTTATGTATCTTCTATCTTAATGAACAATGTATTATTTCTCTCAGGAAGAGAATTTCAATGATGCTAAGGTCTATTTTATAGTCTATAAACACACTTAAGTCTCTGAAGTTGCAGTGCGGCAGGGGGCGCGGCAGACGTCGCTTGTGGTCTGACACTGCGCTAACCTGCTTTAAATCTCAAGCTTTATAGTAAACAGCTCTGGACATCTCTACAGGGCTTTCCACACACAATTTATTTTATTTACTTCAGTATATTTCTGCCAGAGAGGCCCTTGAGATTTCAGAAAGCCTATCTGGTAACCAAGGAGGAACCAAACAACAGCACTGAATCACTCTGAAGCTATTGTGCTGTTTTGCTTGGGAAACGTCCAGTTTGGACAGAGAGTCAAGGGTCTTAAAGTGCAACAGAGTTCAGGCGAGCCCAAATTAGTACAATCAGAATGGCTCACTTTGGAAAGAAAAATTAGGGACGGATGAAAGTGAAATAGCCTTTGGGGTTTAGATGACATTTAAAGGAATGTCTTCAAAATGGAAATTTGCTGAAGATGTACTCAGGCCATCTGAGATACAGATGAGTTTGTTTCTTAATCGGAACACATTAGGAGAAATTTAGCATTACATCACTTGCTCACCATTGGATCCTCTGAAAGAGAATGGGTGCCGTCAGAGTAACAGCTTATAAAAATAACACAATAAAGTAACCCACACCACTCCAGGCCATCTAATATCTTGTGAAGCAAAAAACTGTGTGTTTGGAAGAAAAAAATCCAAAATATGAGCACATAGTTCATAATGATGCTTTTTCAAAACATCCACGTTTGTTAAAAACTGTATTCAATAGTAAACATTGCTTGTTCTGGGCATACTTCTCTCCTGGTCAAGACCATTTTATCACTGGAGGAAGTTCACTCACATTTTTAGCTGGAAATTTAAAATGTCTTAATGGTGGATTTTTTTCTTATAAACACACAGTTTTTCACAGGATGTTAAATGATGGACTTTTACTGCATTGGACATTAACTCCATTGGTGAGCAGGTGATTAAATGCTACATTTCTTTGAAATAAGCTGTACTGTTGAAAGCGCAATAAAAATGAAGGTAACCTGACTTTCGTCCAGGGACTTTACTGTTAGTATCATATCAAATAAATTAGATTTAGTGCATAATCTTGGTGTCACAAGTTCATTCACTAAATGTGCTGAAGGTCCAAGCTGAAAACCCTCAGTTATATACTTTTCTCCTAGTCATGCCAGGGTGGCTACTTCAATTTTGCTGTCACCTTTCCAAAAACCGCTAACAATGCTTTCTGTCCAGATGTGTCCACTTTGGACAAAAACTGCTGACCCCCTTAAACCTGGACCTGAGACAGGACAAAATAAACACAGCAGTGGAAAACCGTGAATAATTTCTCTGAAAAAAAGGTTGTCGGACACAATGCATTACGGGATGACTCATGGACAGATGGCCGGTGTACAATTTTTACTAAGTATATGGGAGTTTGTAAGGGCAATTATTTTAAGTGTTAAGCAATTACTCTGGATTAACTAGTTTAACATGTTCAGATGTATTATGCTGGAGCGCAAACTCCTACTTCCTTCATTTTCTTACAAAATGTGTTTCTCCTTGTCAGTCACTTGACTGGTTCAATATGGTTTAACAACTTTAGGTACAAAAGAAGTGTAAAATATACACCCATTGACAAATAGCATTTATTTCAGTGAATGCATGAAATCACTTCAAAGTCAGCTTCATCTAGGAAAATCTAAACATAATCTGCAAATGTGTTTATGACAAAACCATATTACATATGTTAACCACTTATTCATATATAAAATGCCCTTTTTAAGAGTAATTATAATAAAAATAAAAACCCCATTGATATGGAATTTATGACAGAAAGTCAAAGTGAGTTAAAATCATTTTAAAAACAACTAGCCTATAAGACCGATGACTTTGAAATGACCAAATGTGCTGACAACTCATTATTTTAAAAGTAGACTTGCACTTGTAGAAATGTTATTTTTTTGGACATGCGTAAAGTTTTTTTTTTAAAGATTCATGTTTATTTTATGTTTATATTACTCTATCTAATTCAATATATTTAAATTAAGATTACAATTTTGATTTCCGGCAGAAATGTTGTTGTTTTAAATAATGGCAAGTAAAGTTATGGGACGTGTTTGGCCCATGTGAGTCGTATTTAAAAATTATGCTTATTAAGTACAAGTTTTAAAATATGCAAAGTATATTATTATCAGCGTATATTAATGTTTCTTGTAGATATGAAGGGAAATGCATATTACGTTATAACTTGTAACGCTGATTCTCTCCCGTCCGCGTGGAGGCGCTGTGGCGGGTTTGACCGGACGCTTTCTCATCTCGCGCAGGAACTGAGGCATCCTTGACAACAATCGCCGGTTGTCTGTTGTTTGTGTGTTGACGCTTTTGTTTACTTCTGGTGCTCCTCCGACCTTTAACTTTATTCATATAGGTTTTTAACAATTTTAACGCTCGTTTGAAGATCGTCTCATCACGTTTTATAATAATAAGATTCTCTAGGACGCACCGTTTAACGCCCCATATCAGTCAAGTAAGTGAAAGTTTATTAGCTCAGTGTGTCTGCTAGTCATTTAGTTTTTAACTAAATCTCTTTCTATTGTTTAAACTAAATATTGTCGCTTTTATACGCATATTGACATTTAATTTAAAAGTGCAGCTCTGTTATTTCGTGTTTAAGCTGAAATAGCTAGCATGAATGTTTTATGTTACTGTCTCTTGCTGATGCATGTGTTGCTTTAATTTGCGATGAACTGAAATGTTTTACAATTAAATCTAACTGTTAAATCGGTTTCTTAGGAGTTGTTTTTTTTGTCATTCGATCTGTTTAAAACCTGTGCAAGTAATGTTACTTTGGGGGCACAGCGCATGCTAAAACAGAGTATGTAAAATATTGGCTGCTTTGCTATATTTTTTCATGTACCGTTAGGCGAGCTTTAAAACATAAAAGTACTCATTATAACGGATGCTTTTATCCAAAGTTACATAGTTCATTTATTATAGGGATCATTCCCCATTGAAAAGCTGGGGTTAAGTGCCTTTGTTTGAAGCACAATGATCAGAGTTAATGAATCACCAACTATTGTTGGTATTAAACCTAGATAACATTTGGTTACCACCAGGCATTTAAGACCTGTATAACTTAACTTTAGCTAATACAAAAAGTAACGTAAAACCCAGTACCAAAAGAAAATGTTTTACATTTGTGTTTTGCAGGTTTTGTAACGTGACATGCATCTGTAAAAGGATTGCCAAGCTTAAAACATCTACAGCGGCTCCATGGAACCCAGTAATGATGTGGTGCTTGATATCATCGTTACCAATGTCGTATCTGTCTTCAGAACCAGGTGCCATCTAAACCTGCGCACCATCGGGCTAGAGGGGACTAATGTCATCTACAAGCCTGAAGTGGGAGTAAGTCTAGACAATTGGGGAGATGAGTTTTTATACTTCAGCACCTGTATTCTGGATTTTAGTATAATTAGTTTAAATGTTATTGCCTTACCAAAGTTTGAGCCACGTGTCTTAAGCCACTTTTTAAATTTGTGTGATTTTAGTCTTTTCGCTCTTTTCCAAAAATGTAAAATGCATGACGTTGTCAGCTTTTAAACAAATGTTTGTTTGATAATTAGATAATCTTTTATTAAAATATGTAACAGAGTTGAATGGTTAAACCTGATGAATGTGGCTAACATACATGACCCTCGACCACAAAACCAGTCATAAGGATCAATTTATTGAATGATTTTCAATACATTGATAGTTAAATAAGCATTCTATTGCTGTATGGTTTGTTAGGATTGGATATCTGATTTTTTTAAAATCAAATATTGCCTTTAAAGTTGTCCAAATTAAGTTCTAGGCAATGCATATAACTAATCAGAAAGAAGGTTTTGAGACATGTATGGTAGGAAGTGTACAAAATATCTTTATGGAATGTAATCTTTACTAAATATTATAATGCTTTTTTTGGCATAAAAGAAAAGTCAATCATTCTAGACACATACAATGTTTTTTTGTCTTTTGTGTTACAAACATACTTTTGCTCTTATAACTGGCTTTGAGATCTAGGGTCAGATATTTGTGAAAAAGACTGAGATGATTTGGAAAGGGTCCAATTAATGTTATTCATGTTTTTGAAGACTAGCCGTTTCTGCTTTGTCAGGTGTTCCATAATCGTGTAACAAGTGTTTTTATTACAAAACATGCATTTTGTCCCTAACAGCTTAAAAATAAAGTAATGGGACACCAACACGTGCACAATTCATGGAAAGCGTCGTCATGTTTTCACAAAATCATCAGCATCAGCAGATATTAATCCGTATATTGCCAATCATTAACGCATGTTGTTGCTTTTGTTCTGTGGATGTTTTTCTAGAAAGTTCTGATGAAGCTGCGGAAACCACGTATCACTGCCTCTATATGGTCATCAGGGAAAATTATTTGCACTGGAGCAACAAGGTCTGCTTTTCAATTCTCAGAATACTCATGAGCCAAGAGCTGTTTGAGCGTCTTTTTTCTATCTGCATATTTATTCTTGTCTAGTGAGGAGGAAGCCAAACTTGGTGCTCGACGGTTGGCCCGCTGCCTGCAGAAGATTGGATTCAAGGTGTCTAAATTGATTAATTAGCTTCTGTAAACAGCTTTGATGAAGTCTTAATGATGTGTTATTGTTCTAATCTCATCTGCAGGTGAGGTTCTCGGACTTTAAGGTTGTCAATGTGTTAGCAGTGTGCTCCTTGCCTTTTCAAATCCGTCTCATTGAGTTCACTAAGAACAACCGACCTATTGCCAGGTAAGACGTTATATTACTGAAATGTCATTATACCCATGCGTTTTAATAGTATGTACATTTGTGTTGTGGATGGCTAGTATTAAGGAAAGCAATTACGAGAAAATTTGTGCTAGTGCTCGTTTACATTTGGTATTAACATCCGTTTCGGGACAATTTGACAACCGGGGCCTGTTCCATAAAACATGTTTACCAAATAAGCCAGGCTTATGGCAGATAGTCTGACTTATTTTAATACAAATTAACTGGCAATGAGTCAGAGTAACTGAAATAAGGCTGGCTTATGCTCTAATCTTGGTTTATGGAACAGGCCCCTGGTCAGAGCTAAATACAGGTTTAAACAGTTAGCGATGGATGTAGTGATGAAATCAGAGACCTTCCCTTCAATGGCACAAGTGGTCACAGGAGGCACATTTCAGATGCATGTTAATACCAGCTGTGAACAGTAATGTGTCTCGTCTGACCACTTGTGATCAGATCGCCTGAGACTGATGTTAACTCCGGCTCCAAAGGAACATAAGGGAAATAGGGCTCTCTAGTGGTCAAATGGTGGATGCGGCAAACAAAACATGCCAATGAACATGTTCTCCTACAGCCGGATTGCAGGTCTCATAGCTATATTTGCGTCTGTGTGTATTTTCAGCTACGAACCCGAGATCCATCCTGCTGCATCATACAGAATTAAAAACCTCAGGAGTACAGTGCAGGTCTTTTCCACAGGCAATATCACTGTTACAGGTAAACCACTCACGTAGCATTCGCTCTGTGTCATTTTCATTGTCTGGAATGTACTGCAAACATCTGGACAGTTGAACCCTTGGATGCCAGTCCATAATATTTAATATTTGAAATAACTCAGACTTTAGATCTTGCCTCCATTACTACATTAATAATAATTATTCCAACATTACTAATTGCAGCCCACAGGACTCAGCTGTGTTAATCATAAAGGTTTGGATATGAGCAAATATAATGTAGTATGCTATAATAATGCTCTGTAGCCTTTTTATTTGTTTAAATGTTTTTAATCAGTGATATTAATAATTGTCTTAATGTTATTATTTGTGCAGAAAACGTTAAATAATATTGTAGCATATATTCTAATATAATAATAAATAAAACATGTCTTTAGGTTTGATTTTAAACTTTTACTTTATTCATATTTTTGCATGGTTTGAGTCGGATCGGATCCAGATTTTATATTCATTTATGAATCTTTTCTTGATTTTAGCATGCAATAATTTTCACACCATGAATAAATAACCATGAATAATTAATGCAACCCACTGTTTAGTACCTGCCTTCTTGTCAAAGGAAAAAGCTGAACTAATGTTAGATCTTATCCTATCAATGACCACCTTTTTCTCTTTCTAGGACCAAATGTGCAGACCGTGGCGTCCGCTGTGGAGCAGATTTATCCTCTGCTGTTCGAGTGTCAGAAAGCAAAATCATAAGCCACACACACACACGTAGGCACCGGTTTGAAACAAAAAAGCACCTTATCATTGAATGTTTTAAGGCTTGTAACTGTTGTACTGTATGTGTCTCCAAGGCAGCTTTTGCCATTTCACGTCCAAGCGGGTCTGGGTCGTGTGTTTTCAGAGTCATGCCTTTGAACCTTGACTTTGGTGTTCGGACCCCACGTTTATTAATGACGACCTCTTAAAGCTCAGAAGAGGACCATTAGTGCATTGACATTGTGTTGCTGACATTGTGTAGTTTATAAACACTTGAATTAACTGTATTATATAATGCATGGACACCAAAGTAAAACCCTGTCAAGCAGTGACATTTAAGGATCGCGTTTTACTGAAACGTCTTGGAAATTTTAGCTAATAGTGACATTTTGGGAGCTCTTTTATTCATAATAAGTCAGAGGTGACAAGTTTAAGGGCAAAAACTTTTAACATTTAAACAGCAGGTGGTGTATATCTGGTGTATACTGTGGACAAAGAACACTCTGGGTTGTGAAGGAGTAAAGGATGTTTATGTAGTATGTGAAAACTTTTGTATTTTATAATAAACAAAATAAAATAATCCCTATATTAAATGATTGCGTCAGTGTCTGTGCTAGAGGAATACCCCAGCATTACTCATATTTTGGCCCACAGGTCATTCACAAAGTACTGCCTGTCCACTGCTATACTTAATAGTTTCGTGGCTGTTATTTTGTTTAATTAATTTGATCTTTTATGCTGTTATGTTTAAACTGCTGTTATGTTTTTAATGTGTGTTATATTGCAAAAATTAGTATAGGAGCAACATGGATAAACTTTAAAGGGCCATAAAAGATAAAATACACCTAACTGAAACGTATCATGGCTAAAGTGTTTGCCCAATAGAGGTTTGAACCACCTTGGATAAAACAGCTCACGTGATGTCATATTTACCCCAGGGAAGTCATTACATTTAAATAATTAGCTGGCTAACTGAAAAATAGAGGAATTTATAGAAAGCAGATAGCTTACAATTATTAAATGTATTTAAAGTAAAACAAAAACAAACTGATGAAGCAAGAGACAAGATATGATTTTTGAGTAAATTCACATTTATTAATAAACAACATTTCAGTTTGTAATATTACATACTGAAATTTAGTTTGATTACATGAAAGCATCTCCTGCCGGAGAGAGACCTTCACCTGTCATCTATAGCAGTGCTCAGCACAGAAACGCTGACATGTGGCTGGGCCACAGGACTTGGCTTTTTTTTGACTTGTCATGGCATGATTATGGTCATGATTGCACAATTTCCAAAGTGTTTCATAACAGCAAGCTGTAAACTCTTCATATAAATCTTAATAAGTACCAAAACTACTTAAACACTTAAAAAAAAAAAGAATACAAATAAATCAGTTTGACATTTAAATCTTCTCAACTGACCCATAATGCCATGGGACGGTTTATTAAGCTAAAATATATCCATGGCGACATCAATCAGTTATATCTCTTTAATACTTTGACAAGTGCAGTTACAGGTTTATCTGTCCTGTAATGGCACCAAGAACAATCAGTTGTTTGCAATACTCTTATGCTCTGCATCTCAGTAAAAAGTTAAACAGTTGCGGGGGCTTTTTCCTCCTTTAAGGGCTGTGCTGTAGCCTCATGTTTTCTTCTATGACACAACAGTCTGCTGCTCAGGTGATTTCTGCAGAACAACACACGTGTCTGATCTTTATGATGATGCACTTTGAAACAAGAAGTCACGCACGCATGCAAAGTGGGACAATTGCCAAGTATTGTAAAATTGCATGTATGAATGTTTTTGTCCCTCACACGTCTTTTAAAAAAGCCGAATGGGGTGTGTAACTATTGTAGAACAGGTTGCTAAAAAAAAAACCTCACTCTATGATGATTCTGTATGCAGAAGTCTCTCCTTTGCTTGTTTACTTTTGTATTGTCAATTAACATGCTTTCTACAGTTCTCGTGCATTACTTGGTTTTTGCATAGCTTTAACCGTTCTCTGTAGATCCTAATTTCTTGCAAACCACTGTTGGTTGATAATGTACAATGCCTAACTACTTTTTAGTCACTACCTTCAGCAAATTTAAGGGTAACGCCGCCAAAACCCAGACATTTTATTTAGAAATCTTTCAGGAAATGTTGGGGCAAAAAAGGATGAACAACACAACTAAATGCCCCATGTCCCCACTTATAACTTATAAACACTTATAAATCACACAGAGTGAAGTTTTTTGAAAATCTAAAAATGCACAAAGTTTCCTGTGATGGGTAAGGTCAGTGTAGGGCAATAGCACATACAGTGTATTACGCCTCTAAAATGTCCCAACTCTACACAAAAATGAATGTGTGTGTGTGCGCTTACTTCATGGCAAGCTCCTTAGAGATCTGTTCCAGCGATCGGCCTTTCGTCTCTGGCACAAATACAATCACAAACACCACCAACACGAAGCTCATAGCAGCATAGAAGAAGATCACAGAGGGCAGGCCGATCCTCTCTACAACCACAACACATTAAAGTAAATGAAAAACTCAGATTATTTTTGGTTTATTGTTCTGTGCAAAGCTTTGTAAGTTTGTGTTTGTGTTTTCATTCCATCCCTGCAGGAACACCCCCACAGGTGGCAAAGGAATGTTTGGCAGACTGCCTCAAAACACAATCCCAACTCCATCCACACTTTGAGAATAAAACATTGCTTATATTGTGTTTTGGATACTTACATTGCTATTTGCCTATTATAGAAATGGTTGCATTTTATGGGAAGTACTTGCAATACTTCAAGGCCGGATGAATAAGCAGTTGCCAAAGTTAGGTTTCTGAGTTTGATGCTTTATTTTTTCTACCTATTAGTATGTCATGTTAATTTATTTAACTTTTATCTGTAGTGACCTTTTCACAACAAATATTATTCTAGAGAAGGTTTATAGTTAACATTGACAGGCTTAATTTTTAACCCAAAGTTTCCATAGACCCTATTGTGGACCCTTTGATAACCCTCTTGCATATCCCTTGAGGTCCTTGGACCTATTTGAAAACATTTCAATAGAATTTTAGGCTAGCTAGGGGATATATGCTATGGGAGCAACAGGCTGAGTTAAATTCTAACATTACTGCTAAAATAAATTGCAGTAATTGAAACTTATCCTTTTTACCTTGTAGGCTAATGATCTATGGCAAAATTAACTGCTCTTACATAACCCCAGAAGAGACATTGTGGTGTCTGGCTCATCAGACTCTAATGACATTCATGTCTGCAGCACAAATAGTAAGAGACTTTTGTAATTTTACACTAAAAGTAAGAAAGAAAAGCCACTGTAATTATAACATCTTGCTCCTAACAGTGTCAAATCAGCAACTGCTTCACCCATGAGAACACACAAATTAACTACTTATCTAAATAGAGACAGCCTCAGTCTTCTTGGTTTTTATTGGATGACCTTCAGAACCCAGATACACTGACTGCATCCTGCAATTCAACTGGGTCACCATGATCTACTGATCCCAGAGCTGTAAATAACCCTTCACTGTGTGTGTGTGTGTGTGTGTGTGTGTGTGTTACCTGTCAGAGTAAGGAAGGTCATCGATATCAGCAAATTTGTGGCCCAGTTAAAGGCAGAGATGACAGACACAGCTTTTCCACAGATGCCAGTCGGGAAGATTGCACTCAAAACCACATGAACCACTGCAGATTGACGATGACAAAAGGCAGAAATAATTCAGTTAAAAAGAAAAGAGAAAGAGAAAACGAACAAAACAGCTTTTCACAAAAACGCAATATTAAAAGAATAGTTCACCTTAAAAACTATTTACGGTTGCAAATCTATATGCTATAAAACACTAAAATAATTATTTGTTAACACTTTACAATAAGGTGTCATTAACAATTAATATATTATATGTTAGTTCATACAATCATTCGTTGTTAGTTCATGAACTTATGTTAACAAACAACTTGATTTTAATAATACATTAGTAAATGCTGAAATTAACATTAACTAAGATTAATAAATGCTGTAAGTATTGTTAATTATTAGTTCATGTTAACTAATGTTGTTAACTAATGAAGTTTTTTTGTAAAGATTATCCTGGCTACTCTTTTCATTACACAAAACATGATGATTTTAATGAATTAGCTTGAATGATTTGTTCATAAAAAAAGACTTAAGTTAATTTGTTGATTCAGTGATCTGATCATAGCAATTAATTGAAGTTTTAATTACTCGGTTTCAATGATTTGTTCATAAATTTGTTTCAATTTCACTGGTTACCGGCTCACTGGATTTTAATGAAACTTAAAATAGGACAATAGTCGCCGTTTATTGCAATTCTAAACCTATTTTAAAAAAGTTCTAAAATAAATAACATTATTTTAAACCGTTCTTTTGTGATCCAAACTCGGGTCATCCAAGAATAGTTCAGAAATTGAAGAAAGTTGCTAAATGTTCTCCAAATCTGTTCATATGAAAAAAAACGTATTAACTTCTTAAAAGGCCCGAGACTGTTTTTTTTGGGTGAACTATTCCTTTAACAGGACATCTTTGTATTATGTAACAGTATGAACGGTGACTGAATCTTACTTGGTCCCAAGCTGATAGAAAATCCAGCTACATATACCAGCAAGCTGACCAGAGAGATCCATTTCAGAGAGGGTGACACTTCATTAACGTGAAGAGACTGAAGGGCAATTTTGGAACTGTCTTTCTCAGAACCCTCAGCCAGTTCTGGTAATGCTGTCCTGTGATCAGGAGTGTAGCTTAATATCCAGCGGTCCTTAGTTTCATTAATGCTAGTGAGGAAAGCAGTTGTTTTGTGCTTGTCTTCAAGTACATTCTGGTACAGCCCCAGTGGAGTGTTTGTTTGAAAATCAGTCTCTTCTCCTGTCCCAAAACCTGTGAGGTTTGCTTTATTAACAGGGCCTCTGCACAGGCTAGAAACATGTGTGCGGCTCTGCATAGTAACGGCCCCCAGTGTTGCTGTTGATAATGTCATAACAACTGCGCCAACACATAGTAAGGCTTTAGGCCCCACTTTGTCCACTAGGAAGAACGCAGGAATGGTCCCACCCACTTTTACCACACCAAACCCCGTGGATGCAAGCGTCGCCGCCTCATTTCCATGGAAGCCCACGCTGCTGAGAACAGTCGAGGCATACGCTAAAATGTTAGGCTGTCCCGTAGCCTGCTGCAAGAAAACCAGCGCAGCGCCAACAAGCAGTCTCTGAAGCATATTGTCACGAGAGCGGAAGAGGTCCAGGGAGCCGTGCAGGCGCTCCGCCCCCAATGCCATGCATATAGCCCGAAGTTCGTCCTCCACCGCGTCTACTCCTTTGATCCCAGCGCGTAGACGGATGAGAGTCGCGTGAGCTTCTTTCTCACGCTGCTGGGCCAGCAAAAAGCGCGGACTCTGTGGTAAAAGCGGCATGATGCCAGCTTGCAGCAAAGCAGGGAGCAGCACGCCACCAAACGTAAACCTCCATCCATCCGGGACCCCTGCGAATGCCCAGCTAAGTCCAAAACCCAACAGCATCCCTAAAACTACCATCAACTCGTACACACACACGCACCTCCCGCGCCAGGCGGCCGGTGCCACTTCTGCCGCATAAAGACACGACGCTGTACCTGACAGCGCTACTGCCATACCGACAAGCATCCGCCCAAATATTAGTGCCCAAAATGACACCACACACACGCTCAGAAGTGTGCCCAACACACACAGCAGCGCGGTGAGGATGATGGAGAACCGCCGTCCGTAGCGGTCCAGGATGGTGCCACCACCCAGGGAGAGGAGGAAGGCTCCAAACAGAAGAGAGCCCACGACTTGCTCTTGCTGCGGGCAGGAGAGAGTCAAAACATCCCTGAGTTGAAGCAATGCTCCTGATATCAGACTCATCTCATAGCCCATCATCAACCCACTCAGGCAGGCCACTGACACAGAACACAACACCAGCGCTGCACCATTGCCTACAGAAGAAGAGAGAGAGGAGAGTACAACATATGACATTTTATATGATATATATTTATAGATAAGTGAATAAAAGCACCATAACATGAAAAAGTTACCAGTACATCTTTCTTTCTTTTTAACAGTGTACAAACAATTTCACATAAAGCACTGGCAAGTGTTTGTATTGCTGTATCGTGGATCATAAAATCATATTGCATGATATGCCTGATATATCTACAATATACCTGACTATGTGACTCCTTGATTACAGCATCATCCATTTACAATATTAATAACAGGGTTCCATTAAGCTGTTTGTATTACATAACTGTTACACAACTAAAGCAGCATGGTTTAGATTACCTTTATCATTCCGAAGTTGTGAAACACCAAACACAATAGATTAATTTTTTTATTTCTAATAATCATAAAAAATTGTCAGTCATAGTATAACTAGTTGATTTGAATTGTTATAAACATTATAACAGATATAGCTTGTAATTATAATTTATTACCACACAAATATTTTATTATAAAGATAACAGGAAAATGTATACTTTATTCTAAAAATATTCAAGTGACAATTTTTTTTTGTAAAGTTTGACTGGACAGATTTTGCCATCAAAAAATAAAAATATAGGAAGGTTTTGTGATGAAGTACCTACCTGGTTTTGCAGATGGGCTTTTCTCTTGATATTTGTGTGTGTCCTGATTCTGTAGACATGTGTCGGTCTGAGGATCAGAAGTCATTCTTAAGGACTCCATGTTCTTCAAGGGCTGTGGTACCTAGAGTAGGCAGACAAACAATGATTATTTCAGAATGGGTTCATAATAATCAATCAGGTGATCGTGCATTTCACCAACATACCAATAATAAGAATACAGATATGACAGAACACATTTGTAGGGAGACTTCAGCTCTCCTAGATCTCAACCATGACAACTCCACAACACTAAATGTATACATTGAGATTAAACCAATAGAAAAAAAAACGTTTTAAAGCATAGTCTGCTTTTTAATAGAAAGATCATCATTCAAACATAACTTCTAATAAGCATTCAAGGAACCACTTAACATTTAAAAACACAAACTGGTTCTCCAGTTCATTGAAGTTCACACTTACTAACAAAGCCGCTAATGGGAAAGAACACAACATGCATAAACAACCTCATTCGCTGCTGTTTACACACAAAAATAACAGCATGTCCCAGTCAGGAATGCACAGCCATTGACCATCTTGGATTTCTCAGTGCCTTTACTGTAGGCGCGGATCAACTGGTAGTAGATCATTCAAACAGAGCGGCCGCGGTTTGATGCCAACGTTACCTTTTTAATGTCAATAACGGGGAAGGTTGCCTATGAAATCATTGCAGCTCTTCGACTCTCTCCTCCCGGTGGCAGTAACTTATCTGTCCTTGTGTCGAAACACACACACACACACGTTCCTTGTTTTGGAAGGCACTGTGACTTAAACCCCGCCTACACTGACCAGTGCAAAACAGCGAGACTGAAAGTGTCAAGTAAGCAGAAAGGCTTGAAGAACTAAGCAGCTCTTATGAGCTGTGTTCATAAATTAATATGCATTATTACAACAGGACATTCGTCTTTCATGTTTGGACAAAAGGAAATAATTTGGAGGCCGACAGAAAACCGTTCTGTTAATGAAGAAGACTGCAGAATATTAACATATAGAATGTTGGCAGCTGGAGCTGTGTCTGATTCATTCAAGAGTCGAGAGTCAATTCTTTTGATTTGAATCATGAAGTCAATGAATCATTGAACCGATTCGGACTGAACGAGTCAAATCGTGACGACCGATTAACAACTGGATTCTCTGAAGTTCTCCTAACGTTATGGGAACGTTCTTTGTAGCTTTCTTTGTTTTGTTTTGTTTTCACAACGAAACCGGAAATGATCTGAGATCGTCTGTTACTGGTCAAATACTATCATGGCGGAACACTAGTCTGCATAAAATATTTTAAAACAGTTAAAATCATGCTTACAAAAAATGTCGCCAGCTTCAATAGAGTTAGTGATTTATTCCAGGTCTGCATTACAGGAAAGCACATCAATTGTTTCGGCAGAAGAAATGTAAATAAAATGTTCTGTAATTATGTTTTAGTGACTCGTATGTTGGACAGCTGAATCATGGACCACTTCACTTTTTACAGAAGTTACATAATCGGTACATTGTTGTCTCGAAACACTTATTTGAAAAGAACCGGTCAAAAGATTCGTGAAAACGAGTCGGACTGATCAGGCTGGTATGACTCGCTGGATTATGCAAGTCGTTCCCTTACTTCATAACACCACACCTACAAGTGTCGAAAACACTGGGGTGAAGCTTGTATCTGAATACGAAATCTTAACTGCATTTAAATTTGTACAGGTGACTAATAAACTGGTATACTTTCGTTTTGGCTTCACAGCTGCTCAAAAGGTCAAAACCTACCGAGAATGTCTTTCAATTTTCATTAATAGTCGAGACGTTTTGCTTCATCTTATCTTTTATTAATTTATTTTTTAACTAATTTACTTTTTGCGTTTTCATTGTTACCCATTTTGTACTGCAATGTGTGTGATAGAGTTACATATGAAATAACTTATAACAGAAGTCTCTTTACGACAAGTCCTGTCACTCGGCGGCCATCTTTTAAACGCCTCTCGGGCATTCAAATGCAGCTCCTATCTCTTTGAATGGGGAAACATCAAAATTGTCCAAAACTGTTCACTAAGCTTACGATTAAATTTCATATTTGAAATCTTCAATTAAATCTGACAACATCTGTGTAATAAAGTTTTTTTCTTTTGCTCAAATAGCGTTATACAAAGCTTATTTCTCAGTCGAGATCAGGCAGTGCGCATGCGCAGTCCTAAGAGCACGTCTCAGAATGCTAAATGTTTCTATAGCAACCGGAACTTCTAACGGCAGAGGCGTTGATGAGCTGACTTTACAAATCAGTTATTGGCTATTTTATTCAGAAGGCGGGGCTTCCTTTGATTGATCAGCATTGCATTTGCCCCATTCAAAACGACACGAGTGACACGTCTTGGGTATTCTGTAGTCTAGAATAGTAGGCCTACCTGTGTCCTTTCCTTAGCCTGTATAGACATAACAGACAGTTATAGACATAGAATTATGATACAATTGTGAATTATTTCCTCATATATATATATATATATGGAGGTCAGCGGCAGATATTTGTAGTCAGGCTGGTTTTACGTCAGTTAAAACTGTAGATTGGCTAATAGGCTGAAAGCAGCTCTTCCCTCCACAATTCACCTGTTTATGAACTGTTTTCTGTCAGGGAGTTTCTTGTGTCTGCCAATGTTTACTTTTATAATGATCAGGAAGGAAAGTTGCTGTCCTTTAACAGACTGCAAGAGCTCGATTTTCTAGTGGTCGGAAAGAGAGACCTCTAACAAATATGTGTTAAATTAGTATATTTCAAACAAATTAAAAAAAGAAGTGACACAAAATGGAGGGATTATTTAACAGTCCCTGCTGAGCTCTCTCCTTCTTGGAGGACTTTTTATAAGGACCCTCTCCCTAAACGTTCTGGGGATCTACAGTGGAGGCTGTTACATTGTACTCTGCCCGCCAATTCTCATGTTTCCAAATTTAATTTGAATCTATTTTACATGCTTAGTGTTTTAGATTAGCTCCATTTTTGCTCTATTTAAGTCCAAATGGTGTGTAAATGATGCTTTGTTGTCACTTTGTGAGGATGGGGAAATAATATGGAAGTTGGATGTGTAATTCTCAAATGTTTAATAAAGTGTGTTTAAAAAGTCAAAAGTCTAAAGTCTATATATATATATATATAAAAGATCACTGTGTTATTAATAGAATGTCATCTAATCTATTGTATTATAGGGCCATCTACTGGCGAGATACTTGTAATTACAAGGAGGAGTAAGTAATTCCAAGGGCGTTTGACAAGTTTTTTTTTTTAAACAGGCTTATATGAAAATATGAAACCACCACTATTTTCAACTATTTTCTGTGTAAAAAAAAAAAGAACAGAAATCAAATTAGTTATTGGTTTACAATTACAATTACTTATACATTTGCATGTATTTACTGTAGCAGAACATTTTACTGCATTTTGTTGAAGGGTTAGCTTCAGATTATGTTCAAGAGAAAAACAAAGTCTATTAGTTTCAAAAGCAACATTGGGGGGCGCTACTGGATAAGAGATCTAAGATCCTTACTCGCTCTTCTATTTATAATTATAATTTAATTATAATAATTAATAATAATTTAATTATTACATAATAATGGTATAAATAATTATATAATTAATTATTATTATTATAATTATAAATTATAATTATGAAACCACCATTATTTTCAACTATTTTCTGTGATTTAAAAAAATTAACAGAAATCAAATTATTTATTGGTTTACAATAACTTAATTACATATACATTTGCATGTATTTACTGTAGCAGAACATGTTATTGCATTTTGTTGAAGGGTTAGCTTCAAATTATGTTCAAGAGAAAAAAAAATGTCTATTAGTTTCAAAAGCAACATTGGAGGGCGCTACTGGATAAGAGATTTAAGATCTTAACTTGTCTTCTATTTATCAGCACTCTTTTTTATGCAATGCAGCATGGTCTCTTATAAAACACAAACATATTTAAATAGTGAGATTTTATGACACCACATCATCTCATATCTGCAGGTTATTAATAGGTGTTATAATTACACATTTTTTATCATTCACATAGCCATGTTGGCTTGTTGAGAGCCAAAGTATCTTTACAGCTTGTAATTCCCTGTCTATCCTGCATGGTATGTCTCTAAAATCTCTTAAAAACAATGCTCAGGTTTAACTTTAACAAATTACCAGTCATTTCACTGGTGCGTGACCTAGTTTAAGGCCCTCGAGTGCAGCATTTCTAGTGAACTTGCTAAGACCATTACGCCCGGCTTTTAGAAAAGCAGTTCCAGGAGCTGCAGTTAATACATACAAACATTGACAGCTGCCAGAGAAATGAAAATTATGGCTGGTTAAAGATGGGGTTCAATGTGCAGGGATAGCGTGAGCACTAGGTTGAGAAAGTAAAATGACGCACAAGACTGTACAAAAAGCAACCTTTGGCCAGCTGAGGAAACCAATGACGCTGTTTCATGGCGTGCGATGTTTGTCCGTTTCCTAAATGATAACTGTCACATTGTGCGACCTAATGATTTAGTTTCATCAATAGAAAAAAAGATAACAGATGCAAAAGTAGTTTTGGGGAAAAATAACCATAAAGTTTTATTGCGAACCAAACAAGGTCACATGATTCAAACATTTTACAATTTTACAGTACATTTATAGTTACACATAAGCATACCTTAAGTTTTTGTTCCATATACATTAAAACTAATACATAGACCTTAAAATATACAAACAAACTTAAATAACCATACAGTCATATTCCATGGAATGTGATGTTCAGACAAACCGGCCCATTTCTGAGCTGTACAATTACTGTACATCCAAGGAGGCTGGAAGACTAAGGTAAAACAGAGGCGTCTGATTCCTTGGTCCAGGTGCGTATCTACACACATTAGCAGCACATCCCTCTAGCACCTTCTGCTTGAGTCAAAAGAACAAAAAAAAAACACAAAAAAGGAAGTGCTCTTTAAATTAGGAAGATTTAAATTCAACTTGATCCCAGATGTGCAACTGAAAGATCACAAAAACATCAGATGCTGATATATTTTAGTGGTTTTAGCGTCACGTTGACTGTATTTATATCCGACACAGACTGACGTGCCAGATCACATGATTCAGATTAAACAAACATGTGTGAAGGGGTGTTAAAACTAAGGCACGCACACACACACACACATCCAATCCATCCAAAACAATGAAGTCTAGCACTGACAATCCTATAAAAGTAAATAAGCTGGAAATAAATCTCAAGAAAGGAAAAATACATAACAATCGTCCATCAGCATCAATCCTCTTTCTCTCTCTTTCCCCATCTGTCTCTCTGACACAACCCGGGGTGAAAGCGGAGGAGAAATCGTGCGTTTGGATGCAGTCGATGAAAATGACAAGTCTTTTTTTTTTTTTATGTGTAAAACTCAGGCCTTTTAATAAAGGCCTTTTGAGCTGCCGTACGCCATGTGCAAATGCCTCCTATCTGGAGACAGGGAAATGAGACAGGGTTTGCTTTTCTCATAGTGATGCACTACAGGGGTGATTCCATGGGACAGCGTTTCCATGGTAATGAGCTACAGGTAAGAGTCTATGGGATGGCGTTTCTGCGTCGACGGGCTACAGGTAGGAATCCATGGCAGGGGCGTAAGAGAAGCCTAGGAAAGCCTCGGCCGCCTCGGTGATGCTGGCTGTGACTAGAGCGCTGTCCGAGGAGCAGCCGATGGAATTCGGCACCGGTTCGTCGGTGAACTCGGGGTCGAAGTGCCGCAAATCATTAGGCCCCGTCTGAAATAAACGCACGTCAAAATTACACGACTGAAATCAACTGATAACTGCAATATTTGCATAGCAAGATTCTCTGCATTCTCTTATCACAAATGCTTTTTATCTATTACAATACAGTGCTATGTGGCAATAACTCAAAGTCAGCAGAAGAGCGGTGGAGCGTACCACGTTGGGGTTGAAGGGCGGCGTGAGCTTCTTGGCATTTAGATCATCCCAGTTTATTGGAGAGAAGAACATGTGGTTCTTGATCTCAGTCTACAAAAGTGAAATGGAAGATACATTAGATACAAGAGCAACACACTTATTTAGTACATGATTCACGTATTTAATAGCAAAAACTACACTTACAAAGTCATCAGTGAAGCCCAATCTCTTGGTTCGGTCTTTTTGCAGCAGGCCCTCCAGCAGGTGTCTGGCAGCGTTAGATATGTTGGGTTTAAGCTGCAGTGGCTTGTTCAGAATGTTATCGTACATTTCCGCAGTGTTACGGCTGTAGAATGGAGGCTGTGGAAAAACCATAAAAGCAATCGAATAAAAAGCCAAGTAAAAGCCAATTCAATTAAACTAATTAGTTAAATACATTCAATTAAAAGCATGAAATCAATTTATTTAGCTGGAATAACTCACCAGGCCATATAACATTTCATACAGCACCGCTCCTAAACACCACCAGTCCACCGTCCGGTCGTACGGCTGCTTGTGTAACACCTCCGGTGCCAAATACTGTAAGGCAGAAGGAGAACATCAAGATGAGTTAGCTTACAGACTGCAGATGCGATGGCATTAGTTTAAAGAAAAAGGGGTTAAAAGCGAATGCAATTTACCTCTGGTGTTCCACAGAAAGTTGATGTCGTTCCATTGGGTTCTATGTTCTCTTTACACAGGCCGAAGTCGGTCAGGATAATGTGTCCTTGAGAATCCAAGAGAATGTTCTCAGGCTTCAAGTCACGGTACACTATGTTCAGTGAGTGCAGGTACCCCAAGGCACTCGCGATCTCAGCTGCATAGAACCGAGCACGCGGCTCCAGAAAGCATCGCTCCCTTTGCAAATGATAGAACAGCTATGGAAAGACACAGAGAGAGAGAAGACCGATTAGGCTGTAATTCCATATCCTGAATGACATACTTAATCAAGGCTTTCTAGACTCCACAATCCACAAACAATGGCAGGAAATGAGAACGCACCCCCCCTCCTTGGCCCCTCAGAGACGTCTGTTGAGTTAGGCCGAGTCTAAACCATCATAGCTGCTAAATCTGGCTCCCCTACCTCACACACTTTCCCCTCCCAGCCATTTCCTGACGAGAGTTTCCTATTCAGAGCCCAGCCGCTCCTCTTTGCTTCTCATGACAGGATATCCCTTTTCTGTCTGCATCTACCTCACTGTCTCCAGCATCTTTAACTTTTTCATTTTATCTTTGGTAAACACTGTTTAACCCAAGTGTGTAACTTAAGTGTGTAACTTTAAATCAAAATGCAAATGAAATAACGTACCTCTCCGCCATTGATGTAGTCCAGAACAAAGTAGAGTTTATCAACAGTCTGAAAGGAGTAATGCAGGCCCACCAAGAAAGGATGCTTGACATTCTTCAGTAACACGTTGCGCTCAGACATGATGTGTTTCTCCTGAGGTCAGAGGTTAGAGGTCAGGATAAGAGGTTGGAAACTACTGTGCTGTTACTAAACACATGCATTCTCCAAATCTCAAAGCATCTGTCACTAAGGCGTGAATTCCATACCTCTTTCTTTTTCAATATGGCTTTCTTTTGCAGCACCTTGACTGCATAGAACTTCTCATCGCTCCGGTGGTGGGCCAGAAGAACCTTTCCGAAGCTGCCTTTTCCGATGACCTTGAGGAAATCAAAGTCTGATGGTTTGGCGGTGGGGTTGGAGGAAGGGCCGAGGTTTATCTGCTGAGAAGGACTTGGCTGGAGAGAAGAGAAGAGTCAATTAGATCATTTGATTCACATATTGTTTTGTTGATAAATGCATGATGCATATGCACAAATATGGTTTTGTGACATAAATAAACGCAGATTTACCGGTGGGGAAGGGTTGCTGTTCATCAGCTCAGCATCTTGCGGAGGTGTCAAGTTCAAGATGGACTGGACCTCAGGACTGCGGGAAGAAAAGACCACTGATGATCAGATGCATGGTTTTAATATGATCAACTTTGCAAACAAGCAAAAATAAATGTCTGGAGTATTATATAATAATTGTGATATTATTATAGATCTAATTTTATATTACTAGAATAATTTCAAAAAAGTAATATAT
>JAUCNO010000500.1:8973364-8990173 GCA_032353835.1 Enteromius viviparus | reverse complement strand
GACTCGAAGGCGATAGGTCTCTCATGCGAGATCCCATATGTAACGTCGAAGTGATTCGACTGAAAGGGTAACAGATTTGCTAGTTAACAAGTTAACTTTGTAGTGGACTATAAAAACTGTAGAAATACAAAAAGCTAATAGTCACAAATGTACTTTTTTTTGCATTCGCGGAAAACCAGAACAGTCACTTAATGTAATATTCTACTGTTATTCGCACCGTGTAATTGAAGCTAATCTAAAGTAGCGCCATTGAACTAATCACTATTGCTCATTGAGGTGATTGCGCAATGTGATGCTAGCGAAGTAGCAAGTGAACAGATCTAGCACGACTGTCCTGAAGTCAGCAAACAGTTTAAACGAAAGCACTTAATGTATAATTTACACGATGAAGAGATACAGTTTTTACTTAACGTAACGCTGCTGATGTTTCACCATATGTAGCACCAACATGTTTTTTTTTTAAGTGTTAGTGCAACACTTATCAAAACATAAACACAGACGTTACAGAGCTCTCCCCTTAAGCATGGCTTCCAGATGCGGGGCAGCAACAAAAAGTCTAAAGAGGGGCGGAGCAGATGGCGGAGATGCCCATCTGGGCTGAACAGACGGAGGAGACGCCCTCCAGGGCGAATCAAATGACGAAGATGCCTTCCAAGGCGGAGCAGACAGAGGAGGAGAAGCCTTTTGTGGATTACTTGTTCCGGGAGAGTGAGAGGGTCTGGGATGAAGCTCATCAACATCTCCAAAGGGTAGTGCGTAGGCAGAAGACCAACGCATATTCCTGGCGATCCGAAGCTCCAGCGTATCAATTCGGCCAGAAGGTCTGGTTTATCCACACGGGATATGCGCCTACACCTGCCCTGTAGGAAGCTAAGTCCCAGGATTGTTGGTCCCGTTCAAAATTGTGGAGCAGATCAATCCGGTCACTTACCGTCTTCAACTTCCACGTCACTACAGAATTCTCCCTACATTCCATGTTTCACTATTCAAACCCTATCTTGATCCTCTTCTAATTCCAACAGAGCCTGGTGAAGAGGACCCTCCTCCTCCTATGGTCGTAGAGAAGGGTACGATCTACAAAGTGAAGGAAATCCGAGGTTCCTAATGCCGTGGTGGGAAGCTGAAATACCTTGTAGACTGGGAAGGTTTTTGCAAATAGGGGAGGTCCTGGGTTTCTAGAGAGGACATGCTTGATGACACACTGTTGGAGGAACTCCACAAAATTTACCCTCTTTGTCCTGCACCCAGAGGCAGGGGTCGACTACCATGGTGTCGGAGGGGCCCCACCTCGGGAGGGGGTTATGTGACATCTATACCAGGCTCCACCCTCACCTCCTAACTAGGGTTGGGCATCGAGAACGGGTTACAACTTGGAACCGTTAAAAAAATAACGATTCCATTGGAATCGTTTATAAAATTAGTTTTCTATTCCGATCATTGGTTCCAAACACACAAGTTTTGGTTTCCATTGTGGCCACCGTATTTCCGGAAGTGCTTGCCGCACGCTTGTTCAGTTGCAGCTATGGAGCACAATAAGCGGCGCTCAAAAGTCTGGCTTTATTTCACACTAAAAAAGCTTGGGTCAGCACAGTGCAACACATGTGACAAAATGATATCTTGCACGGGAGGATGCACTACGAATATGACGAAACACCTACGCCTGCATGAGGTACAAATTAAGGGGTCGGTTGCACCAGCAACTACGTAGAATTTATACCCGTTGCACCATATCAGCGTGAACTACGTCTGAGACTAAATCCTTTGCCTAGTCAGAGGTAGGTGTAAAGTAAAAATCATGATTTGCTCCGAGATTATTAGTTTTTAGGATTCATGTCTGTTTGTTAATTTTTACAGCAGACAATCATGAAGCTCGGTGTTGGCTTCATCTCCAAAACCATTATTTTTCAGGAAATAAAAAAACAGCATATTTTCTGAGTTTTTAAACATTGTATGGTAAAAGCTGGTACCTTATAATGCTATCATATGCTGTTGTGTACCAACATTAACACAACATTTCCCCAAAATCATGTTTATCGGAGAAAACGATAAGACGCATAGGCGGACTTTAATCTGCACACAAAGAAAATTAAATTAAAATAGTTCAGATTTGTGTTTAATGTCAATTTATTATATATATTTTTTATTAAGTTAATTTTGATAAATGTTTGGAGTATTTTTTTGTTCGTTAAATATAAGTTTTTGTTTTTTTAAAGTAGGCTAACGTCCAAGCGTCCATCAGCAGCAGTGATTGGATCATAAACAATGTTTGATCACTTTATCCTTCTCAAACCACCATGACACGTCTAATATACAGTTCAAGCCTATAACAATGTTTACATGTTAATAATGCGCTATAATCATAAATGTGGGATAAACATTTTTATCCATAATTAAATACATCATTCGGAACTGTAAAGAGTCAACAAAACGTTGTTTTTATTAACCTGCCGCCTTCATTTTTAATGTTTGTTTAAAGAAATCTGTCATGGAACGTATCAGATAGAAAAAGGGGCTTGTTAATAAATGCTTTGCTCAATTAAATCATGGCGTGTGTGACTTGTTGAAGCACGAGCTCGTCTGTATCTATAACTGAAAAAGAACGTGTCAGCGAGGCGCCAGGCGTAGCTGCGCCTGATCGTAGTTTTTGATGGTGCAACTGGTGTAAATATTGAACGGAAAGCAAAACGTAACTAAGTCCAACGTAGGACTTACACCCAGCTTTTTTACGTCCAGCTGGTGCAACCAGCCCCTGGTGTCTTATCTCAGACCTGCCCCGCCCTAAGTGAGCCATCATCAGACCGAGGCACAGAGACAAGCAAGGCTCCTAAGAGATTGAGGTGTTTTGTTGTTGAATGTATTAATGAACAGAGCAGTAGTGATTTACTCCCGACATCGGAGTGACTGAAGACAGAAGATTAACGTTACTTTTGGTTCTCAAGGGAAACGCCCCCTTGATCAACCGAAATGCGTTTATGTTGGCGAGAATCATTCATGATCCAGCCTCACCTACAGAAGCAGTATAATGTCTTTTAACGAATCTTTGCAAATCACCTTTCTTAATAATGTGCTAATAATGGGCTAAAAAAAGATCCTCTGAGAGTGCCTCGGAAAAGAGGGGCGGGATCAGCGGAGCTCGTGAAGATTTAAAGGGGAAGTACACAGAACAGAGTGATTTTGACAGAGTAAAATGTGTTTTTTTAAAGCAATCTATATTACAAACTTTCCATTAAGATTCTAAAGAATCATATTAGCTTGTGGAAAATTGTGTTTGTATGACTTCTTTAAGAAAATTATGTCTGAAAAAATGATCAAGTTCTTTCTCCTACAAAACAGAGATTAAATGGAAATCAATTTAAGACTTTTAAGTCTTCCACTTCTTAGATTTGTCTCCTGTGACCAAAGGTAACATATTTCAAAATGAATCTCATTTATAGACTTTTTTATACATCAATTTTCTCATTTATTTTAGGAGAATCAACTGAGACGGAATAATTTTCTCTGGACTGTTATGAGACCAAATAAAACTCATCTTCTGTATTTCTTTGAGCTTTTTTCCCTTCCATATCTCAGTCCCATAAATGAGTCATCAGTCCATTCTGTAAATCTCTTATCTTTTAAAATGATATCAGATGCAAAAAGAACAACACTGAGCATGATTTCATCATGCACAAGCATCATGTGTGTTTGTCATTTGTGTTGCTGTGTGTGTGGTTTATGTTGTTTCCATGGAGCGAGACCATCTGGTTAAATGGTGAAACACTAGTCAGCAGAAAGCGATCCAACACTTGGATTAATTTGAGCATTGGCCACACAGTGCATGTTGCAAGATATGTTGGTCATGTTGAGGAGGAATGGGAACTGCAGCTCCCACAAGACTGAGCGAGAACACAGCGAGTTCAATGTGCCATGACACAGCATTATAGAAGACCTCATTTTAAAAGCCCATGTTTGCCCAGACTAAATACACTTACATTCACAAACACATTCAAATACACCTTCTTTAATGTTTGACTTGCTTGACCCAAATCTACTACTTTTTGGCATTTCGTTAGTGTCCCAGAGCTTAAACTTTAGTCAGCATATATGCAATTATGCAAGTTTCCAGTCATGTGAAGGCCGCCATGAAATCAGCACACTTTATTCACAATTTCTGTGGTGTGGAATATTGTTGGGATGCATTTAAATGTTGATATGCAAGTCACAGCTGGTTTTCATTAACAAGATCGAACTAGGAAAACAGACTGGTGAGATATTTAGAGTTTATGAATGGAAAGTTTTTTGTGGAATGCTGTGGGCACAGATTCCGTACAGGCCTAGTCATGAGTTTCATAACAGTCAGTCCAAATGCTTCCAGAAAGCTGGACAGTGTCTATATTAAAAATATTACTATTTAGTGGCTACAATATATATTTATACCGAATGGAAGCATGTTTCAGAGTGATAATACTTGTAAGAAAATAGCTGTAAGATCATTTTTGAAATTTTTTTTTAGCTTTCTTGTGAAGTGCCAACATAGTGCTACGGTATAGTCAGATGGTATATTCACAGTTGTGAGAAGTAAAAGCTAAACTAAGGGGAAGTAGCCAGTTTTGAGAAAGTCACAATTTAGACATTTTAAATTGCAATTGCGACATGAAGACACACCATAAGAAATAGTAACAAATAGGAGAAAAAGACGACACATTGTTAGGTGTAAGATAATTGTGAGATCATTTTTTAGATATGAAGATGGGAAATTACGTAGTTGCAATCACAAGTTGCAATTGTGACACATGAAGACATTTTGTTATCTGAAGATGCAGTCATGAGATACAGTCACAATTGAGAGGAAAAAAAACTCACAAGTGTGTAAGGTCGCTTTTAAAATAGTCATACTGTGAGACACATGGGAAGTCAAACACAATGGGACAAAGTAGCAAATATTTGAGATGTAAGGATATAAGATTTGAAATTTAAAGTGACAGCTGTGCATTGTTTGATAAATGAAGTTACAACTATAACAAATGAAAGCAGAAATTTTGAGATCTAAAGTCATTGTGACACACAAATGAGTTTGATAGTAAATTTTCTTTTTTTCCAGTCCTACATCTACACCTGTTCCTCACAGAGGTCCCTGGCAATCTCTCTCCGGTCTCTCTCCACTCCTCTGGTGGCAAGAAGGTGGATTGGGTGGGTGGTACAGACACAAACATATTCCATACTTTTTTTTCCTTTTGAAGGAAGTTTTCCAAGCTACGTGATCTTCCGCCATTTTCTTCCTGGGTCACGCAAACCATAGACAAGCTAATGAATGGGGAGAGACAGAAAGAGAAGGAGAGGGCTTTCTCCTTGTGTTTCCCAGAGTTTATTTAACCTGATTACACTTGAGATTTTTCTCACAAGTCAGCAATACTCAGAGCATTAGATGTCCTCCACCCACCGAGGGCCTCAATGGAAAATTGCCCTGATATGACCTGCTGTTCAGTTCACAGAACAATTTAACACGCACATGTTTATCTAGATATTTAATGGAAACACGCAATAGATGTCTGGGTTTGTTTGCTTTTTAAGACTAACTAACATATATGTACCTCTTTTCCGGGTTTAGCTTTTGCTTTGCATTTTGTTACTTTTGTAAAACTTTTTTTTTTCTGCAACAGTGGTTTCTGAATTGGTAGAATTGCATTCATCATAATAATAAAAAGCATATATTTTCTAAATGCATACATATATATTTTGTAAATAAAACTCAAAGAGTTTGTACTGGTTTTGTACTGGTTTTGAAAAGCCAAGAAATATATAATAAAGGTATCAAACCCTAAATTCATGCTTACATATAGCATCCTCAAGATATGCACGTGTGTGCGTGTGTGTGTGTGCGTGTATACACACACACAGGGTGGTACAGGGCATTGCCTGTGGCCGAGTCAAAATAAAAGCTGGCAGTGAGGGCTCTGCCCTTTGAGCACGGATGGTGTGTGAGCACGCAGAGACGTGACTGAACACATTCACAAGTTTCCTTTGGTTTTCTTACACAAACGTGCACACACCCCTCATTAACTGAGAAAACCTTTCAATATAGATGCACGATATCAGAGCTTTCCGGCACCATGCAGACTGCTCTTGGTATGCGTGTCTTTTCAGGCCACTTTAAAGAATACATTTTAGAGGCAGTCTGCAGAAACTGATGTACCTTGGAAGTTTTTTTAATTCATTTTCCATGCCTGTTTTAGATTTTATTAACTTACATGACTTTTACCTGATCATATTTTGGTTTTCTGTGCCTGTGTTTGTTAGTGCCTGAAAGATGCTGTGAGATTTGCCCTAAAGGCCAGAGAGGTCTGAACATCATTTGTTCATCACTTCAGCTGCTGTTCTGATTCATGTAAAACATATTAAAGCACAGAACAGTTGTGGGCTTTTGCAGAACCTAAATGTGTGAGTTGTGTGTGCTACAGTATGTGTCTGATAGTCACTTCCCACACCTAATCAGCACATTAGTCCATGCGCCCAGCTGTGGGAAGCTAACACACAAGAGTCTGCCAACCTAACAGCAATATTTGCACACATGTTGTTCTGATATAAGATCTAGAGGAAATAAGATCTCTTTAATGTCTCAAAGCAGCAAAATTACATTTAATGAAAAGCAAAATAAGTTTTACAAACTGTTTATCACTTTTCTACTATGCCATTTGAAAAAATAAAAGTGAAATAGCATGTATTAAATCAAAAATACTTTTAAAAAAGTTTATTGCTTAACATATAAATTGTAATGCGACAATAAAAAGAATCAAAAATTGTAAATGCTTATATTATATGTTGTTTAAAAGTTTTAAATTGCATTTTAAAAAGCACTGGCTAATTGTTTCTCTTGATTCTTTTGCCAAATATAATATCATATACATAATTAAACAAACATATTTGCAAACATTGCAATTTAAATGGTTAATTTTCATTTATTTTTAAACCGTTGGATTTCTTGAAAATACATTTTAAACATGAATTAACTTTAGTTTTAAATGCATTTAAATTAAATTTAAATGTCATCTCTGAATTCATATTCATGATTTGTTACAGTATTTTTAGTACCTCTCCAAGATATCAAAATCTGCAATAAGATTTTTTCCCCATAAAATTTCTTCAAAGCAGCATTATCTAAGCTAAGATATTAAATTTAAATTTAGTAACCAAAAAGTTAATTAAATAAATAAGATAAAGCAAAATCTTTACACAAAGCAGACCTGACCTGTTTCTAAGCTATGAAACAACTTCTAAACAAAAAAAATTGAAGACTGATATGCCTTAAAATGCAATATGAAATATGAAAAATATGACAATTTAAGACCACATAAATAATTAAATCACCAAAAACGGTATGAAGCACTTAGATTTTCTCTTGGACTTTA
The DNA here is from genome assembly GCA_032353835.1 of Enteromius viviparus. Lineage (NCBI taxonomy): Eukaryota > Metazoa > Chordata > Actinopteri > Cypriniformes > Cyprinidae > Enteromius > Enteromius viviparus. Next base: position 8,982,788 of record JAUCNO010000500.1, on the reverse strand, counting down.
TTCCCAATAAGATCAAGTCTGATTGCTTCCTCTATATAACTTGTACACAGATTTGAAATGACACTTGAAGCACACAGTGACTCAGACACTGCTTCATTCTGTGTCAGTGTTTGATAGTGATGGACTTAACCTCAGTGAAGAAGTGGTACGAGTCTTTCCCCCCCTCTCGACCAATGCCTGAGTCTTTCATGCCACCGAACGGGAGGTTTAAATCTCTGACCAGCCAACAGTTGGTCCACACCAACCCAGCCTGCAGTTTCCTAGCAACCCTGTGCACGCGCCCCACATCTCTGGACCACACCGTGGCGGATAAACCGTAGCGGACACCGTTGGCCCGTGATATCACTTCCTCCTCCTCATCGAAGGGTGTCACACAGGTTACAGGACCAAAAATCTCTTCCTGCATCAATGCGGAGGAGTCTTTCACTCTAGAGATGATAGTGGGCAACATGAAATAGCCGCCCGCATTTTGTTGTGGAAGGATAAGTTTGTCCACACCCTCCCCACAATGCACCTGGGCACCTTCTTCCAGGGCCAAAGCAACATAACCTTTAACCTGTAGGAGTTAGCAGGCGATTTAAAAGTATATCTTTTTGTAAACATAGTAAACTCTTTAATCTTTCAATCTCACATCGTCTGACATTAACACAGAAAAAGCAGAAAAAGAAACACATCTGTGATTATCATCAGACCTTCTGTAGATGCTCTTTGCTGATGAGCGCACCATTGTCGTTGGAGGGGTCAGAGGGCACTCCGGTTTTCCACCGACGAGCCGCCTCCACAAAACGAGCAAGGAATTCTGGGTAAATGCTGCGCTCAACGAAGATTCTGCTGGTACAGAGACATATCTCTCCCTGAGAGAGAAGAAAGAGAAAAAGATGCAAATAAGTAAATCTCACAATTATCACTGGGCTGTGTAAACGAATTATATACACAGAATGTCAATATTAGCACAGAGATGATATGTTTGTGTGTGATGTGAAGACCTAAGTGAGAGAAAAAGAAGGGAAAGAGAGTGAGAGAACAGAATGTACAATGTTGCATTAACAATTTATGTGTTCTGAGCACCACCTTGTGGCAGAAAACTGAACTACATGGTGTCATCCCATTAAAAAGAAAGGTCTGAGACGGTATAATGTAATAGAATTTCATAGTCAACCCAATATATTTTGTGGTCTCATCTGCACTGTTAAATTGAAACGAAAAGAAAATATTATTTTACATATTTTACAAAAAAATGTAACTAAACAACTGGTTGAAATGTTGCCTTAGAAGTTAACTGAAAAAAAAACCTTAAAAATAATTAAAGCTAAACAGAATTATTAAAAAATAAAAAATAAAAATTATAATGCCAAATAAATAAAAATGGACATACAATTAATAAACAAGCTAAAATGAAAAATAATAATGAAAGCTAATTTAAAATATACTAATAGTAAATAAATAAAACAACTATAACATAGATTATCGATTATATTTTACTTATTTTATATAATTATGCACAAAGCTAAAACCTTGAATAAAGAAACCTACAGGATTTTGATTGGTTGGGTTCAGTAATATAGCATACAGTATTTCTGCACTATATGAATATACAACCTGATTGATTAAGTTGTGCATTAGTTAACCTGGTTGGAGAAGCTGGATCGTACAGTAGTGCTGACACACTGCTCCATGTCAGCATCAGCGAATATAATAGCAGGGTTTTTCCCACCAAGCTCCAGTGAAAGCTTCTTATAGTACGGTGCACTGCGCTCTGTTATCAGCCTCGCTGTAGCTGTGCTCCCCGTAAATGAGATCAGCGGCACGTCAGGGTGGGACACCAGAGCATCCCCGGCTCGTGGGCCCGTACCAAAGACTATGTTGATCACTCCAGGTGGAAAGCCTAGAAAAAGCACAAAAGGATTATACAGAAATATTCACTCAAGTTGGGTGTCACGTCTGTAATAAGAGAAAAACACAGCTACTAGGCCTCAGGCTCTCCATGATGTAGAAGATTTATTTAAGATTTGGAGAAATGTGGCATTTTATCACTTGCTCACCAGTGAATTTTCTCCAGTGAACCGGTGCCGTAAGAATGAGAGTTAAAACATCTGATAAAAACATCACAATAATCCAAGTAATCCAGTCAAACAAATCCAATTTTTTAAATATATTTTGATCAGTGTTGAACTGCTTTCAACTGAACGTCGCTAAAACTGGTAGCTAAATGTCAGAATAATTTCAAATTCTCTGATCTATGATTAATGCAGATCTTTGGGCAAGATAACTCAGATTGTCTAAGAAGGTGTTATATTTGTATCAACTGGTGAAAACTAAGTTTCTCCAAATCTGTTCTCAACAAACTCAACATATTGGATGGCCTGAGAGGAAGTCCTCTTTTTCTGACATAGATAAACAAGTCCCTCACCGGCTTCCTCCAATAGCTGACACATCATCCAGGCAGTGACGGAGGTCATTTCACTGGGTTTTGCCACCACAGTATTGCCTGCAGCAACAGCCGGGGCGATCTTCCATGTCAGGAGGTACAGCGGCAGGTTCCACGGGCTTATGAGACCAGCTATAGACCATATGAAAGTGAGTGATGTTCTAATGAGAATAACAGTATAGTACAGTATGTGTAGACAGACACATACCTACTCCTACAGGACAGCGTACGGTGTAGTTGAGACAGCCCATGTGATCCATCTGACTGCAGTCATTAGTGTGATGCAGGACAGACGAAGCAAAAAAACGGAAGTTGTACGCTGATCGGGGAATGTCCACATTTCGGGCGAAAGTTATAGTCTTCCCTGGAAAAAGAGAGAAGTGGAACTGAGTCTATTTAAAGCTCTGAGAGACAAAATGAATGAAACGTTCAGTGACTGAAAGTAAAACTGACATATAATTATACTATATAATAGTATATAAATTGTAATAAATAATGCTCATTTGTGTGGACCTTTAAGTGCAGCCACTGAAAAACACCATATCTGACCTTTGGTCGATTGTGCGCTAGCAGGCCCTTTGAAATGATTGAGTGTAAGCTGTTTTGTGTACTATGGTACTGTATTACAGTGCAGTTTCTAGTGTTGTACCCTGGTCTTTAGACTCAGCCTGGCCAAACTCTTCCAGTCGAGCCTCTATCAGGTCTGCTAGTTTATTCAGTACTTTGGATCTCTCTTCTGGACTCTTTGCTGACCAATCAGGAAAGGCCTCTTTGGCTGCCCTCACTGCTGTATCCACCTACAGTACAAGCAGTGGAAAAAAAGGTTAACATGCATGCCAGTCACCTCTTGTACAGGTATCGGCCCATTTTAGGACATGTAATGGCATCGTTTTGATATTATAAAACCTTATTAAGGACTGAGTATAAAATATATTTATATATATAAAAAATGAAGTGAATCAATAATACAGTAGAAAACACCAATGTACAGTATATGCTACACGGAAATACTTTTCTGTTCCACTGACCCAGACAAGTTCTTCTGGTGCCAGCTATAACAGTTACTAATTAAACACTGAACCTTGAGCGTCGCCCACATGATTATGAGCAGTGTTTACTGTGAGAAGTACATGAGAGCAAAGGTACGTTACCCTCACTCAGTAAGTATCATTACTTTGGACAAATAATCTTGCGAGTAGTTAAATATTATTAAAGGTGACACTACAATGATTCTTTTCTCTTTGTTTGGCTTGAAACAAGTTACATGTTCCACTAGTGAAATCTGCAGATTAATACATTCAGTACCAAGACAGTATATCTATAGCGATACAGGACATAATTGATCAGGCACAACCGACATCTTCAAATATTAGAAAGAAATTGAGAATAATAAGAGATGAAGAAAAGTCTTACCTCCTCGGGTCCACTGTCTGGAACTTTGCAATAAACCTCTCCAGTCGATGGGTTGAAAGAGTCTATTAGCCTGGAACAGGGTACAAACTTCCCACCAATGTAATTTTCCAGCACTAGGTATTTGTCTTTTGACATTGTAGAAAACGGTGACTGAGTTTTGCACACAAAAGAAAAACCTGAAATGTTTGCACAGCAGTCAGCACACTGTTACATATGAGCTTTCACCGGACTCTTTTGCAATCTGTTTACTCAAGTAAATGAGAGGTTGAATAGTAAACTAAACTGCTCCTCCAGCAGATATGACACTCATTAATTAGAGCACGAGTTGGACATTAAAGGCCCTTAACTTCCTGGAGGTTGAGAGATGTTATCCACATTTCTGTGAAAAAAAGAGAATTGCTTTGAGTTGAATATTAAACGCTGCTATTGACGACTAAACTTACAATACATTTTTCTAGACTCCATACAAAACTATATAAACCAAACCTAAGCATCAAAAGGATTATTTAGAGAAAAATGTATTTTCAATATACTCAAATGCTCATTTGGGCAACGGAGTGGGTGCTTTTATCCTGTAGTGTGCATAGAAATAGCACTCAATGCTGGTGAAGTATTTGGGGATATGTTTTGAGGAAGCACGCTCTGGAAGGAAATGAAAAGCATATACAGGTGTGGAGGAGGCTGATAGATGTGTCACAGTTTTAAGAGGTGGACTGCGTTGCAGAACTGCAGGCCTGAAATAACCTGAGATGCAGAGGATGAGACAGATCAGTCACAAGAAGAAAGCTGCAAAGATAATCGAACCTTACCTGCTTTGCTTGTTGAACCATAGTCTACTATAGTAAAAGTGTATAATACCATTCATATTAAAGAATTAAAAATACTGTGTCAATGAATGTTACAGCAGAGTAACAATCATGAACTGGTAAATTGCATACTCTAGTTACTCATGAATACTCTGCATACTTTAGTTCTTAGTGTACTGTATACCCTATAATTGTATAAAATGTGCATTACAGTATTATTACTATAGTGGTTATATTCCCACAACAACTAAAACAAGTACTTTACTATAGTAAGGTTCAAAAACATTATTATTATTTTTTTAGAGAAATTTTTATCTGATTTAAATTATAAGTAAATAGTTTGGGAATTAAGTTACAGAAACTGTATATGTGAGAAACACTTTAAGAGATCTTAAATCTCTTCGACGAGAGACAGGCTACACTTAAACCAAGATGGCTGGTGGATGCCTGCCATCGCTTTACTCTGTAGAAGATGGTACCGCTGGCGGAAATCCAATCGCACTTAATTTCACACTCAGTATCTGACTCAGGTCCTCAATGCAACACGGCCTCAATCTGAATTTCATGAGATAACTCCTCTTCACTGAGAGACCAATGAAAGAGTCTCTTGAGGCATATGTGTCCATTTGAAGTTTAAAAGTGAGTATTAGACCAATTCAGAAAAGAGAACTTAGAAAAAGCCTCCAGAATATTGACAAGAGATTGAAAGCAAAAAGTGTCAGAACAACACTGTTGTATATCCATTACTACTTTATACAAGCGTCACCGAGAAGCTTAATTAGAACGATTTTAACATTTTATCTGACTTTAATGTTTGATCAAGCAGCATTAGAGGAAAACATGAAAGTTTTATGGAGAAGAGCAGAGAGTGAGAGACTTTGCTCATTCAAAAGAATTCAAATCAAAAGACCAGCCCCAGAGAAAAAGTGGGTGGATGCTGAAATTTCACTCCAAATAACATCCAGCAGGAGAATTAACAAGCACAAAAAGACAACTATAACTGTTAAAATGTCATTGTATGCAGTGATACAGAAAATTAAGGGAAAAAAAATTATCGTAAGACAATTATATTAAAAAGATGATCCAAAAAAACAATTAGAGAAAGGCAGCCTTAAAGAGTTGCGACTGTCAAAAGTGTTGCTTGTGGGTAATTCAGAGAACTCTTTGATGCATTTAAAGCAGAGCTGATGTCAGAATCTCTTGAGACTGATCACTGAACTCTGCAGCACACAGCACATAAACCAGAACAAAACAGACCAGAAGAAGTCATTTGTTACGCTGATTGAACCACTTCAGCGACCCCAGTGCTGTAAAACTAAAAGGTCAAATCCCCCATTTTTCACTTTTGATGGTAATTATGCTTATTAATTACTATCTTGTGTGGTAGATAATAGTGCTTCGTGCCTACCAGTGGAAACATACTATTAATTTTTCAGCGTATTTCTCTACAACCAAGAGGCAGAGACGAATTGATTAAACCAAGCTTCACTGAATCGATGCGTCATCCTCTAAGAGTCTTTATCTATTCTGAACAAGCTGCATTCGTGAAATCTTTTGATTATCAGGCCGTGAAGTGGAAAATTACAGCAGCACATTCTCACACAAGAAAACAACTTATTAGCTACATCTGTTAGCGTTTGAGCACATATAATGAGGATCTGTCGGAGTGAGCACTTTCTGGAATAAGTGGAAAATTACATGATTTGCATAACTCACGTTATACTGCAATAGTAAAGTATGTTCACTAAACACCAATGCATTGGGATTCATGTCAGTCAACATCAGGCCAAAAGGTGGCAAAAACACGAATCAAGAACTCATGAAAAGTGTAAGGATGAAAACAAACAGGCAAGCAGGAAAAACATTCCTGTCTGGAGAATGATCAATGCTTTTGCAACTTGAGCAGGGTCATAAAACATAAATCCCCTTTAAAAAAGAGCCCCTATTATGGGTTATGAAAGGTTTATATTTTGGTTTTGTGAATCCCCAACAAGTTGACATGCATACAATGTCAAAAATGCTTTCATTTTTTATTAATATGCATTTTTTACCTTGTTTGTTCAGTGAGCAGTACCCACTGAGCACTTTAATTTCCAAAACACGACTTTCTTTTCAAGAGGCAACTTTATAAATGGAGCACTTTCAGATTTAATACTCAAAACGGGATATTGTGTTACACATTGCATGTAATTTGAAAAAAACAACAAAACAGCTAAAACTAGCTTAAAATGGTAAAGCTGGTTTATGGTGGTTTCAGAGAGGTCAGGCAAGGCTGGGAGACCAGTAAAAACCAGCCTGACCAGTTTCAGCAAGAATGGGGCACATTATTAAGAAAAATGGTCATTTCAACTTTTTCTCTCAAACTTCTGACTTTTTCCTCCTAATTCTAAATGTTAACTCCCACAGTTTGGACTTTCTTGTATTTCTAAGAAAAAAGCCACAACTGCAAGATATATACTAATTGTTTTCTTTTTTCCAACACCTCATTATGTGGTGGAAACAGGCTGCCACGATAAAACCAACAAACATTTTCCAAACGGCAAAATAAAAAACTGAAATACTACTGGCCCAACAACACGCACACTCATGTTTTCCCACAGTGATTTTTTATTCTTCTGATGAAAAAGCTTTCCACAACTGAACAACGTCAGCTTCGATACCCCCAAACAAAATGTTCTTTAAATTAAAAACCCTTAATAATCAAGTCAAAAGCAGATGAGTAAGAGTCATGTCCGTTAGGTCCTTAAAGTGATTACTGTTAGATTACTGACATGTGAATGAGTTTCTCCACAGAATATCCACTTGCCCGCTGGTTCTCGATCCTTTTATTTTTTCATTACTGATTAGGTAAACACTCAGTAGCAGCAATGGAAGGGCAGGTTTCATTCACACTGTCCCGCTCACATGAGAAACTGATGAAGGAGATGAGAGCAGCCAGCTTGTATTGGTTTATATATTTTCCCTTTTACCAATGTACACATTGTTTGCAGATTTGATTCATCTTAAAAGCCTTGCATTTGAACCAAAACTTGATGTCCAAATGTCCAAACCAAAAATGATGTGCTGCCATTTAATGGTCAAAAACGATGCACTTTGCAATGATCTAAATAAAATAATAAAACAATGAGTTCAGTCTATAATGCAATCAATGAAAATGGATGCAAACCAAATTTAATTAAAGCTAAAGGTTTTCTGTGTGTTTGTTTGTTTGTTTCAGAAGGGATTAAGATGACATTTTGGATTAATTACATGGATCAATTGTCTACCTCTAGTTAAGGGGCAGTACAAAAAACGCACACACTCTCTCATTCTAGGGCCTTTAACAAGGTGAAATGTGGCTCGATGTTGCCTTGTGGGCATCTGTGTGTATTCACTTTATGTTTGCATTACTGTAGCTCTGAGGGGAAATTGCACTTCTGTCCAGAGTTTCTTTTTCCCCTGGAGGATCCAGTTCCAACTGGTTCTCATTCTTTGATCTAGGACAGTATAAACATTAGCAGTATTAACAAGCTTTGCATTATCATGATGCAATATCAAAAAACGCTGATTAATACAAAACGCCAATGTGTTTCGTGAGAAAAGGTGGATATGTAGTGTCTTTTACCTCTGTGACAACTCCAGCAGCAATGGTCGAGCCCACATATCTCAGCATGAACCGCCCCAGTTCTTTATAGTCCTTATAGAGCTCCAGAGCCACAGGCCTCTGTGTTTGAATCTCCACCACAGCATTCTGTCCTTTACTCAAACACCTGCACAACATTCATACACCATCAACAACAAGCTGACAATGATTCTTCTGCAAAAACTAAATCATTGAACAAATCATTATGCAAATAAGGTAAAAAAATAAGTGCATATTATAAGAAAATGAATGAAATGAATGATGGTCACTGTGTCACTCTTCATAGTTCACTGGGCCACTAAAGAAAGAAATGTATCTATGGACGTTTGGAACAACATGAGGCTGAATAAACTGATAATAAATTATCACGTGCACAAACATGACTCTGTATTATTCATCCACTCACTTTGGTTTCTTCTTGAGAACTTCTCCACTGCTTTTGTGCAATACACTGACCAACTTCCTAATAGCTGCCGGTTCACTTACGGTCTGATAATGTAACAGTACCTGACAAACAAACACACAAAAAACAAGGAAATGTTAACAAAGGCACTTGCATATACCTCATAAAGAGAGGAGGCATTTTCTTACGGGAAAGCCTTGCGTGATGGGAACTTCCATATTAAAGAGAAGAATTCTTGCTCTGAACCTTGTACAGGCTCTGATGGGCTCTTTGGGATCACAGAATATACATCCAACACTAGAAAGAGAAAAGAGTGTGAGAAAGCATCATACACGATTACAGAATCAACAGTAGCCAGGGTTTGTCCACACTGGTGTTTGTTTGCACACTGACTTTATTTTGATGATGTCCATGCCAGTGACAGTCAGACTGACATGATCACCAGCAGCTGCCCAGTCTAAAGCTTCATCATGGAGAGTGATCCCTAGAGAGAGACAGATGTTGATTAATGAAATAATAATAACTGCCATAATCTAAGCCAATCAGGGCTGGGCGATAAATTATCATTCAAAAGTCTGAGACTGGTAAAATCTTCGAAAGAAGTCACATAGGCTTAAAGGGATAGTTCACCCAAAAATGAAAATTTGATGTTTATTAACTTACCCCCATGGCATTCAAGATGTAGGTGACTTTTTTTCCTCAGCAGAACACAAACGAAGATTTTTAACTTTAACCGTGGCAGTCTGGTAGTC
>JAUCNO010000500.1:8916077-8946822 GCA_032353835.1 Enteromius viviparus | reverse complement strand
GAAATGAGCGCGGCAAAAAATCGACCAATCAGAATTTTGGTCGAACCAGACCGTATCGACCAATTAATCGACTAATCAACTGGGACGTTACAGCCCTAGTGTGTACCTTGTTGTATTGGGTCAAGTGCGCCTGCAACGGTGGGAGATGTTGGCACTTCCTCTTCCTCCTCCTCATATTCTGCCTCTTCCAGGGTCTCTACGTGTCGAGTCTGTCTTGAGTCTTGACGCGAGTAGATAAACTGTGCAGCTATGAAAAACATGATTCCACAAACATCTTAATAACAGACAAAACTTAACACCACTATAATACAGTTATTCTTTCAACAAGTAAATGAATATAGGATATTAAATTAAAAATAATAATAATAAAAATAAAAAAAATAAAAAAACATTTAAATGCTAAAGAGCATTGCAATGGGTCACAGAGGCCAGTAAAATTCATATGTTACTGGGTCCAAACAGAATCCTTTTACAAACTTGAGCACATATAGCCTAAATGATATGCAAATTTAAACTAAATAAATAATCTTCAAAATAAAAATATGAATTACAATTTGCATTTGGGCTAAATGACTGGCACCCTCACAATACATGTTTATACATTTATTTAATAATAAACACAAACCAGTGGCAGGAGAGATGCAGTAGTCATCTTCCACTGACTGCCCGTACATGTCATCATCCTCAAAGTCTACGAACAAGGAAGAAACAGAGACCATTCTGTAACATTTCCCAGTTAGTTAAAGCAATTCCACTACATCAGCACACAGAAAAGCATTGATGGGGCCTAAAAAAAGCTTTGCTTAGTCAGCCACTCCACCTGAAGCAAAGAGAGAAAAGTTACAAATAAAGCTGATAGTCAAAAGACACAAAACATGGTATAAATAGAATAACTGTATGAATCCTTACAGGAAAACGATGTTATTATATCTTATAAACTACAAAATTGTTTTGTGCTCACAAAAAATATACAGAAATACAAAAGCCAGATGTAATGTAGTGTTGACTGTGTTTACTTTTAGTAGAAACTACTATCCCGAGTTTAAAAGTACATAACCCGTTATTAGGTGAACAGTAAATAACAGCTGTAACCATCTGAAACAGTGACACGACAGCAGTCTGTCATAATCTGTAACACCGGACACTGTATAAATAAACCAGCTAACGTTAACTAGCAACCATGCAGGCCTCTTTCCGCGCAAGCGGTTAAATATCATATTCCTCCAATATACCTTCGTCGTAGTTATAACCTCTGACATTCCTGTGACGGGACATTTTTTGTTCGACGGCTTTCTTTCACGTAAACAAAGTACGCGACGCAAAAAAATCAATTGTCAGTGTAAAGTTTAGGCATGCGTCTCACTCCACTGCCGCCATGTTGACGGCCATCACAAACAAGAGACGCGCATGCGCAGTGAGACGATACGAGGACTTCGTAAAAAGCCGTTTAGATTCTGAAATCTTCTACGAAGTTGATTCGAGATTAAACAATTATGTTTTTAATAAAAGCAGTAATGGTATAAATTTAACTTAAGCGGATATTATTATTATGGTAAGTTTGGTACATTTTCCCTTTGGGTTCTGCTTCGGTTTTTGCAGTAGAATAATTAACAAAAGCATTAAACAGACTTTTTCAAACAAGGATTTAAAAATTAAAACACTGACATGTATGGCATTGCCTGTCGTACTAAATTTATGACAAGATTAATTTTACAGTTGCATGACAGTTGGGGAACCACTGTCAATGGGTTTTCCAAATATTGGTAGCCTATCTATAATGTGTCTATGTTTCACTCATTGTCATGTGTTTAATTGATCTTTTGACCTCCATACAGCTGCCCAAGTGGAGGAAAAAATCCCCTGAAAAGTTTATCTGTCCTTGGAACACAAGACTCAGCAGCTGCAAAACCTACTCCTGGAAACCACCTTCAATCTTCCTCCTCCTCTATGCTGTATCAGATTTTTTTAGGATCTTGATATTTTAGTTTCACTACTTTACAATACCACTAAAATTGGGGAGGAAAATCAGATTAGTTCCCAAATTGCCATTCATACTGGACTGTAGGAAACAGCAGGATAATTATCTCAAATATACAGAAGAGGTATTGGATTTCTGCTTAATGGTAAATTAATTTGATAACCATTTAATCTCTTGAAGTCAAGGTAACGAGGTAAAGTATGAATGAGTTGTTCTGTACATCAGGAAGGTACAGAGACATAATGAGAGAGATTCAACTACAGTCACTAATCTCATACTGTTTGTGCTAAATAGGTTTCATTCACATCTGCATGACATTTAAAACTTTGAGTACATGTCTAAATTTAGCTTAAAAACACATTCAGCACTGCAGATATACAGATGCTTCATGCTTTCTTAGAGTGACCCAGTTAAATCGAGTCTAGGCTGTGAAGACATGGGTGGGAGGGGTTGTTTCCATGTGCAAAAAAGCAACCCAATCTCAACTATTTCATTGGGTGGTGATTTTTAATAAATTTACATGATGTCATTTTTTTATGGGAAAAATGTAAGAGTGAAGGTCCACCTCTTAACCAAATGGATATGAGCAGATTGTACAAAAGTGTACAAATTAGATTTAATGCAAATTGTCCATCAATTGCCAAAACTAGAACAGTTATGAATTGTATGAGAGTGTGTTGGAAAAAGAGCCTCAATGCATGACATGGGTGGGAGGGGTTCTTTCCATGTGGAGAAAAATTAACCAGATCTAATAACAGTGACTTTTGCGAGGTAGCAATTTTGAATAACGTTTTACAATGTGATTTATACAGATACATGCAATTTATAGTTAAAAAACATAAGCATGAAGGTCCAGTTGGAAAAAGATAAGTTGTGTTTTTGCTATTGTTGACAAGGTAAACTAAACTATAGCAACTAGTAAAATACAAAACAGGAGATAAACATGTGACTGACCCATGATTCACCTCTGGTGTGGTATGTGTGAGTGGTGGGAGATGTTTCATTCTCTGCATCTTTCTAAAAAGTGTTAGCCACAGGTTGTGTTGGTGGCTGGGTAACATGGTAGAGATATTAATTAGGCCTTAATCACAGGTCAGTCTCATACATCATCAAGTCTGTAGTCTGTATGTGGTGTCTGTTTCCAGACTGACTCACAAATATTTTGAGGTCACGAACATGCAATGGAAAACTGTGCACTTTATCATGCAGATGCTCTGACATTAAGTGATTCTCCTTCTGCATTTGATGTTTGTAGATGCCTCAGACATGTGTTTGATTGTGTGTGTGTGTGTGTGTGTGTGTGAGTGTGTGTGTGTGTGTGTGTGTGTGCGGAGGCGGGGGCGGGGTTATACAGTTAGCTACCTCATTTTTACTCAGAAACCTATGTCCTTTACAGATGATCAATGCTCTTGATTAATGCTATATTTCATAACTAGTAGTGGTAAAATTAATAACATGCTAATGTTTTAATATTATTATTATTATTAATAATAATAATAATATTCCAGTTGGAATTAACACTAATTGGTCAATTTTGGCACTCTGAAATCAAAATTTAACTTATAACGTGAGCAATATAAAATAAATTATTGTAAAGGTAGTTTTAGATTCTGCTGGGCTTGTTATTAGGTTATATATGCAATGCCCAAAATACATTTTTATGCATGAAGGGCTATTATTGTAGGACACCACAGCAAATAGTGAGATATTGTAGTTTTTATCTCTTGTGTAGTTTAGTCATAAATGACCTGCTGCCTCATAGGGAAGTAGACTACTAAAATAAAATGGCGCCTGAGTGTTTTTATTTTATTTTATTGAAGCACCCCTGCAATAACCCCTCCTTGTTCTGCAGTGGAATGGATGGATGAGCGCTCTCAGCAGCAAGCGCGCGCACACTACGAGCTCTGCTGAGCACGTGAGCGTCAGTGGTCAAAAACAATGGCGCGCGCTGACCGATATGATAAGTGACGGTCACAATATTCAAACCAAGTGAGTGCAATAAGCAGACAACCTATAAAACAAAACATATAGACCACAAACCTAAAGAGTGTGTGACAGAGGGAGTTTGCCGGTTGCCCTCCTTGATGATTATGCAATTACGCTGACTAGCTATCACATGGCAACAGGTTAGACATGTCGGAGAACTTAAACAAGCTGCACTACTTTTTTATCCAGACAAATAACCTGACTGTGACTTTCAGAAACAAAATGTGCCATAGGTGTTGTGACGCAAACTGAAATTATTAGCAACCCAGAGGTGGTACATTTCTGGAAAAGGAAAAGCGAAACTGTTGTTACCCGATGAAAGCAAGAGAAGTGAAAAAATAAATAAATACAAAGGAAATAACATAGCATGCCATATTAAGCTGTTTTCTTTGCAATTGGCTTTCCAAAGCTGAACACCTGCATCTCAGGAATGGCAACTTTAAAAAGTACGTCAGTCTAATGACGAACTGAAACATAAACCCAATTCGTTCACCTTTACTAAAATTCTCTGTCATTAATGAAACACTAAACTTAAACATCAGTGTCCTCTGAATTAAAAGGCTAATAAGCTCAATAGTACCTCTGAATTTACTTTTTGAAACATACGGAGACAGTTCGGTCCAATTCTCAAACAAATGACTCGTGTGAGTCGGTTCTTTTTATTGACTCAAAAACATACAGCGCCCCAGAGAAGTTGAGAAGTTCGACTCATGAACAAATAACTCTTTTGAGTCGGTTCTTTTTAGTGAATTAAAAACATGCAGCGCCCCATTGAAGATCGACTCATGAACAAATGACTCCTATGGTTCTTTTTAGTGAATCAAAACACTAAATCAGTTACTATCTTTATATCCCACTAAAACATAGTAAAGCATCAATCAAACATTTAAATCAATCAGAATGAAAAAAAGGGTTAAGTGCCAGTTGCTCGTATGGTAACCAGTTAATGTTTTGCTATAATCTGTGGTATTTTCAATTAACGTTTTTAGTATTTCATTATTCATTTCATTAAGGATTTGCATTTTTGGTGCTTGTACTATGTCTGGTAAAAGTCACATTTTCACAAAAACTAGGTTTGCAGAAAGCACGTCTGAAAGTCAGAAACGTATTCATTTTTTATACTCTATTACACTGTGATTTTATCATTTTGCAAATAAAATAAGAATAATTTTTAATCAGATATTTTCCCCCAGTATCTAATCCTCTCAAGTTTCTTTGCGAGTCCATCTCTCACTAGAGTACAGCCTCAGTACCGCAGAAACAGCGCTGGGTCGAGAGGATGCCCAGACCCCTCACGCTCTGTTTCCCCTGTTTGCCAAACTTTCACTCCCACTAAGAGTCTACATTGTCCTCTTAGAAGCCCGCTGCCACCCCTCCCTGTCTTTTTACCTCGGAAAAACACAATATGATTGTTCCAAAGAACAACAGTGAACGATTAGCGCGGACCTCTCCCTCAAAAGGCGCTCTGAAGTCTGAATAGTAAAGCGGTTGTGTGCAATCTGCGCATGCGCACAACCCGAGGCGCCAAATTTAGCGGGAGGGAGAGACAGCCCTAGCTTTGTCTGATGGATCTGTTTACAATATCGCACACTCCGTAGAGAGCTTAATATCGGCACTTCCTCCTCGAAGAGGAGCTGACAGCACTCCACTTCAGCACACTTGAGCCGAGCGCACTCACCATCACTTCTCTACCCTCCTCTTAGCAGCGGGATGGCGAGGCGGCACAGACACAGGTGAGTTTAAAGAGTTACGCATTTTGATGAGAACTAGTTATGTATTTTCTTGATATTATGTGACGGCGCTCCACAGCAACACGCGGGCAATTCAGACTCAAGACTATTCGTGCTGACACAATTACATTTACTACATGCATGCTCAGAAGCGGAGCGCTTGCGTTTTGTTGCGTTTTTAGACACGCACGCATTTCTCCGAGGAATAGCTGTCTCTTCTGGTGGCGCGCGCCGCGCTGAACAGGTGGATGGCATGTGCGCTCTCCGCGCGGTGGTCTCGCGCTCGTGCTCATTTAAATTCTCGTTTATTCACCTGCACGTGCGAGTCCGCTGGACAGGTTACGGCGAGATCCGGTACTTCCCCAAAAAATTCATACTAGTTATGATTCAGAAACAATGGGCGAGAGGCTCAATGTCAGCGGCGACGTAACGTTAGTGTAAGTGAAAAATAGCGGGCGACTGCAGAAACATCTCAGCATGTTCGCGTGTAGTTTTTTTCACGGAGGTAGTCCAGCATTATAACGTTTGGATTAATTTTGAGATTATATGTAAGCCGGATGGATTATATTCGCTGAGTTTTCTAAATCCGCTTTACCGTTGTCGGATTTGGGATAACTAGTATTATAGTCTTAAAGGGATAGTTCACCCCCAAAAATGAAATACTGTCATCATTTACTCTCCCTCATGTAGTTCCAAACTGTCATAACTTGTGTTTTTGCGTCGGACGAATAAGAGATTTATGGGAGCGCGTGGAGATCTTGACAGCTCGGTCACCGTTTACTTTTAGTGCATCTTTTTTCCAGACAATGAAAGTCAATGATGACAGCGGCTGTCATGCTACGTGATATTTCGATGAAAAAAGAAAATAATTTAACATGAGGGTGATTTTTGCATGCATGCACATTTACGTTTGTGTTTTAAATGTAAGAGCTATCATGCATGTGGTTTTATGATAAATACAGATATTTTTAATAAGCTCGACAGGTTAAAAGCGAAGGCGTTTGTTGTATTGGTCACATGAGATGAAAATGGTAAACTCAGACCGATGTTTTTAAAAAAATTCCTCTGAATACAGTTTTGACAAATATTTAAATTTACACGTACAGTTAGTCAACAACCCTCAATGCACACTAAAGTGAAACTATTTGTTTGACTAGTAGTTTTTAAATTTCAGTGAGCTAGGTGCGTTTTGACTTTTACGTTTCCAGTTAAATACTGGTAGTCAAGGAAGTGAGCAATCATATTAATCTTTTGTTTTAAGCACTGGCATTAAGGATAAACGTGAGGTATTAAAGTACATAAACACACATACACCTGTGGCACAAAGGCCAGGAGAACATTGTTCTACACGTCTGCCTGTGCTCCATCCTGATTGGCCAAGAGCCGGCCAGGTGAGATGGTTTTGACAGTACCTGTGCAGGTCTGAACACGCTCTCCCCATCATGAAACAGTGCCAGTCCACGCACACGCTCGTTTCTGTGGAAACCAAAAACATCAGAACAGGTTTCTCTGAGCGTGTCCCCCTGCACCCTAACCTGCCGGCTGTACTGGTTCATCAACTCCAGTTTTGTGTTGACTGTTATCGCTTAATTTCTCTATAACGCGTGTTAGACATATGGGGGTGAAAGGGTGTTTTTTACATATGTCATCAGACACATCTATCATGTTCATGAGGATCTGCTCCTGCCTTATTTCCTGCCCCCACTCCCTTATTTCTTTTTTCCATATCCTTCATGTTTGCTTTTGCTGTTTCACTGTTTACCCCCCTCCCACGCACCCTTTGATACCCTATTCTCTTTATCTCACAATCTGCCCCCTCCAGTGTTTACAGTAGCGACGAAGATGATGATGATGTGGAGATTTATGATCATGACTACGATGGTCCTCATGCCAAGACAGGAAAACGCCACCTCGGCAAGACACGCTGGACCCGTGAGGAGGTATGTTAAACTGTTGTCTGGCTTAGCTTGAGTGTTGTTTTGTTTAACCCTTTGATCCATACTTGAAAAACAAATACATTTAGGTCTAATTAATTATTTTATTATAACAAATGAATTAGTTTTATTATTATTATACATTTATCATTATTGTATTTTACTTATTTTAATAAAATAAATAGTAAAAATTAAAAAAAGTATTTTTATATGTATGCATTTATATTTTATTATAATAGTTCAAAGTGGGCCTTAGTAAGTGCACCCACTATGCTTTAGATTTTTTTTTAACTTCTTGACATTTATATGCATTGGAGTGTTCAAGTCAGTATCAGTATACAGCACACACTGTATTTACATTGAGTTTGACTGATAGCCCTTTATTTTTTATATTTAATTTGAACAGTATTTAATTATTTCTTATTTAAAAATGCATTATTTATTTGATTATGGTTTGTTTTTCTTTTTTTTTTTACAGGATGAAAAGTTGAAGAGGCTGGTAGAGCATCATGGCTCTGAAGACTGGAAAGTCATTGCCAGCTTTCTCCCTGTGAGTGTGTGTGTGTGTGTGTGTGTGTGTGTTTTTGTGTCTATGATTGTTTAAGTGTGTGTCCATGTATGCAGCTTGTGTGTTTAGGCTTTAGGGGGTTAGGTTAGGTTATGTTAGGTGTGGTGTTTTATATATGCATTTGCATGTGAATAGCCAAAGGATCAGGTACTGAAGAAGTGTGTGCACATTTTGGAGGATTTTGCATAATTGGGTATTCCTCATTGGTTGGCCTAGTTTGGAACAGAGTCAAATAGGAGGGGGGGGACCTGGGGGGTATGGCAGGGTTTCAGAATCCACTGTGCACCTGCATACACACACGGATGTGCACACACACACACACACACACACACACACACATACACAAATGTGCATTCAGGTAGAAACATATGTTCACGTACAAATGTATAACATTTCTCAGGCACAAAAACACACAGTGCAGATACTCACATAACTATATGCAGTCAAAAATCATCTACTTCTAGATACAGATTTCTTTGCATAATTTTCAAAACACGAATAAGAATCAGAAACTAAAGCTGTTTCATTTCTGATTCACTCCGAGTGGGGTTTCCGAAACACCTGGGATCGCACGCACAGAACATTGAACCCATATTAAACACAACAATGTACTTTAATTCAAAAGTACACACCACATTGACAACCTAAAATAAGTTTCCATTCTCTATTACCTAACTGTAAATGTGTGTCTGTGTGTGTGTGTCACAGAATCGAACAGATGTTCAGTGTCAGCATCGCTGGCAGAAAGTTCTCAACCCAGAACTTATCAAAGGACCCTGGACTAAAGAAGAAGACCAACGGGTAAGACATTTACAATTTGACACTAAATACCACAACCAATATGTCACCTCAGATAACCAAAATACAGCCACAGGATTGCAGTTACAAAACCAACTAATCCGCATGCAACCAGGAGAAAGTTAAGAGGGAAAATAAAGATCCATTAAGTGGGTGTTGTGTTGTAATGATTAACTGGAAGGGCCAGGTGTTTCTCTATTTATCGTCATTTTTATGACCCAGCAGAAGTCATTAGCAGGTGTATTTTGCAGATATTCAGAGTAATACCACTATCTGTATCTGTGTGCAATCCTAAAACACTTATGCAATGTTACTTCCCTTTCTCTACGGGGTTGTGCTGGGCTGGAACGCACCCCCTCTTTCAGCTCTAACCTTATCCTTTTCCCGCACTTCTCTCTCTTTCTCAGGTGATCGAGTTGGTTCAGAAGTACGGCCCCAAACGTTGGTCTGTGATCGCGAAGCACTTAAAAGGGCGGATTGGGAAGCAATGTAGAGAGCGCTGGCACAACCACTTGAACCCTGAGGTGAAGAAGACCTCCTGGACTGAGGAAGAAGATCAGATCATCTACCAGGCACATGAGAAACTTGGAAACCGATGGGCTGAGATTGCCAAACTACTTCCGGGCAGGTGAAGAAACGCTACTTGTAAACTATACCCTATGCATTTGCATGTGATAATGATAGTCTAATATTATGTTCTTGTCATCAGAACCGATAATGCCATAAAGAACCACTGGAACTCCACGATGAGGCGGAAAGTCGAGCAGGAAGGCTACCTTCAGCACGCTGCTAAAGTCAGCCCCACTCCGCTAAATAACAGCTACGCTAAATCTCACCTGCTGAACTACAATCAGACACCGACCAATACATCCATGCCTGCCTCTTCCATGAGCAATCAGTATCCATATTACTCACTACTGTCTGACTCACAACGGGTACGAGTAACCGCAAATATGTACTTATTAAAATAACACTATTATCAGCCATAAAGTGTTTTGTATGAATGCTGTTGGTAATGGATACCTTTTTTGTGTTCAGGTGCCATTTCCACTCGCTGTTCAGTTGAACATCATGAACATTCCTCAACATGGCACAGCTGCTATCCAGGTAACCCAAAGGAAAACAAAACACTAAAGCTGCTTTTAATTCAGCGTGCATTAAATGAAAATAGCAGTAAATATATATGTGCATGTCTCATTAGTAGACTAATTCAAACCAGATTGTCTTTAATAATCATAGAAAGAGTAATTTCATTTATTTTTAAGTTGAACTACTCTTGTGCAGTATGTTTTGGATTTGAATCCAGCTAACAATACAATATGTTATTCATTGTTAAATTTGTTTTCTAGTCTAATTGCATTTAGTTTAGTATCACAATGGAGGAAAATATAGTAATAGATTGAGTTTTGTTGACTTTGCACTTTGTTTTGATTCATGTGATGTAGAGACACTACAGCGAAGAGGACCCAGAGAAAGAAAAGAGGGTGAAGGAGATTGAGATGCTCTTGATGTCAACAGAAAACGAGCTGAAGGGACAGCAGCCACTACCAGTAAGTGTGTGTGTGTGTGTGTGTGTGATTAATTGGAGGAAGCATCTGGGGGTCTATTTCACATTCTAACTGCTTGGCTAAATGATGCAATTTTGCCTTATCACACCACAAGCTCTGTTTAACTCCTTGTGCAACTCCGAACCCCCTCCCAACACTTCTCATCATTCAACTCGACAAGTTCCCTTTCTTTCTGACCGTTCTTCCTGCATGCATCCCTCTCTTTATTTTGCTTAATTTCTATCCTACACCCACAGAGCTTCTCTCTAAATCTTTTTCTCCCCCTCTCTGACAGATCTCCATGAGCGGTTACGGTGGGTGGAACCGGGGCTCTTTGACGGACAGCTCAGTTGGTGTGGTGGTTTCAGTCCCGGCTCCATCCCTAGAGCAGGGATGCCTTCCAGAAGAAAGCGCCCATGGCAACACGAACAGCCCAAACAATGACACCAGCTCCTCTTTACCGGAGTTCATTGACGCTATTGATTCGGTAAGAGACCGTGAAGTGTCCTACGTTAGATCTGATAGCCAGCGTAACCCTCGGTGTCCTCACGTGATCTCGTCTTCTCAGGCCCCGTCTATCTGGGCCAACATACACTCCGATAGGAGGTTTCCTAAAAAGGAGGCTCAATCCAATCAGGGTTCGCCCACCCACAGCGATGACAGCAGTACCCTCACATTTCTTTGTTCTACACCCAAACATTCAGCCACCAGACACCTGCCCTTTTCTCCCTCTCAGGTAGCCTGAAAAAGCTCTGCTATAATCAACTAGTCACCCAATAACTCAATCATTGATTATCTAAGCACCCTGAATCAATCTCTTCACACTAATACATAACAATCTGCATTAGTCAACATGCACAGGACACGTCACGTCACCAAACATAACCCATTTGTAGACCCAAAGGTTTTTTTTAGTTTCATAAAGTAAAATATACTAGTGTATTACACTTTTATGACACCTTAACTCTTTTTATCTCTTTAAAATGAGTGTTTAGCCAGTGGCACTGTTGATTTTGTTTGTCTTATGATTGGCTGTTTTAGTAAATTAGTTTCCTTGTGAAGTTAAACACTACATAATCGAGTGACTTTAATATCAGAAATCGTTCGGGTTCAGCTCGGTATTGTGCATGAAGGAATGTTGTTGCTTTCTTGATTACAGGGGGAAATTGAAAGAAATCTTCTATGAACATTGGGTTATTGATGCACAATTTTATGCATGCAATCAATTTTTCAAATTTTTTCACTTATGTTGCACCGTTTTATGCTTAGCAAATATTTGCAGTGTTCTTCGTTAAATGTTAGTAATGCTCTTATCACACGGTATCATAATCACCATAATGCTTTTAGCCTAGAGACAGTAGTGCTAGTCCTATGTCAGTTTTTGGAATCAGATTTATGCTGATTTTGACCCCATTTAGAGGTCCGCCCACACCTCTGAATATTGAGTATGTGGTTTTCAGTTCAATATCTGATTGTTCTCCTCTTTTTCTCTGTTGCAGTTCTTTAACGCATCAGTGAGCCCAGACTCAGACAGTCAAAACTTACCTGTCACATCTTCGCCTGTCTGCTCCCAGAAAGCATTGCAGCAAGACCTTGCTCTTCGGCCTCAGAAGGAAAATGAGCTGTAAGGGCCCGTTCCAGTATTCTCTGCATTTATAGTTGCATTCTTTATGTCCTGATTTAGAAAGTTTACCATACATACACACATGAAGCATTATCACAAGTTAAATTAAATTGAAAGAGATTCATGTGAATGAGACATGTGTGTGTTCGGTTTCAGATTCAGGACCCCAAACCTGAGGCGTTCCATAATGGAGTGCTCTCCTCGCACACCCACTCCATTTAAGTCCACACTGACAATGCAAGACACCAAATACGGACCATTGAAGAGGGTGAGACTAAATTAAATAAAATAACCAAAAAATGTAAATTACATAAATTATATATAAAATAAAAAAATATAATTTATGTATTAGTATTTTATTTTATTCATGTATTTATTTGTAATTATTATATATGTATTATATTATTATTATATTTTAATTCTGTACTACTTTATGTTAAAGTGTAAAATATTATTATTTATTTATATATTATTATTCATTATGGTGTTTTTAAAAAAATTACTTAGTACTACTTAGTAGTTAGAGTTTAAAAAAAATAACCATAGTTAAATATCCAATAAGTTAAAAGCCTTTATTATTGACCAGTAGCCGATACAGTGCCGATATATAGGTTTGGAATATTTTATTCAAGACTCTGTTCTGGTTCCAGGCCCACAGTCCTTCACTGGACTCTGGAGTGGTTGGTGCTATTAAACAGGAGCCTCAGGAGTGTGAGATCAGCGTTGGGGGGGTGCATCTGGACCAGCCCCCCCTAAAGAAGATCAAACAGGAGGTCAGTTTGGGATAATGTAGGCCCCTTCATTTGAATACGTCTCAATGTGATATTCAAATAGCTGAAATGTAAGAGCTTCTTGTCTGTACGTTGCTATTTGAATTTGTTAGTAATATCAGTGTGCAATCAAACTTCTGCGTAAGAGTGGGTGTGTGAATTGGCCCTTAGATATTACACGCAGAAATATAGAAGTAATATGCAGTCATTTATGCATGGTGTGTTTTGATGTAGTCAATGATATTAATGGATTTTGTGGATTGGGATCTATAGATGGAGTCAGCTTGTCTGCAGTGGGAGGGGCAAGATCTCCACACCCAGCTGTTCCCATCCAGTGGCTCCCCCCACGACATGCCTGTGAGTATTTTGATATCGCTTGTATACGTACGTCACATGGTTTTTCTCAGGATTGCGTTGATATGTGACGGCTCTTTTCTATGTGGGATCTATAGGATCTGTTGACTAGCTCTGTGCTGATGCTGCCAAATGCAGAGAAAACTGAGGACGGACACAAAGCCCAGCTGCCCCGCAGACCTATGGGAAGCCCTATGCAGGTACCGTGTCTACAATAAGGATGTCCTATATTTATTCGGCCATTAATTTTAGTCAATGTAGCACAGTAACATACATGTAACGTTGGACTATCAGAAAGCATCCAAATTGAAATGATGAAAACTAATATTATTTAAAACTGTAATGAAATGTTTTGCTTAAATATGGATTGTTGGTTGGTAAAATTTTATAGCTTTTGATTTTGTAGTAGCACACATTGACTTTATGACTCCAGGTGCTGAATTGCGCCATAAAATTGTTTAGTTATGATTTATTATGCTATGCAAAACCTGACCTATCGCCTTCATCCTTTTGACGTTTTCTACTTCTCTCCATCTTTACTTCCTTTCTCTCTCTCAGCAGTTGAGCACATGGGAACAGGTGCTTTGTGGGAAGATGGAAGAGCAGACGATGCCCTCCGAAGCCACGCACAAATACCTCAGCAATTATTCTTCGCGAGCACTGGTCATGTAAAGAGACAGATAGAACGAGACAGAGACAAATATAGAAAGAGTGAAAGAAGACAATCATTCTGAAAAGAAGTAAAAGAGGAACACTCCTACTTTGGTGGTACATTATTTGGGAGAGGCTAAAAGCCATTTTGTTGACTGCACAGTCGATGTTAGTCACCAATGTTTAAGCTGTGCCGTCGTTTGATTCAAGCAACCAAAGACATTTTTCATGTTGTGTTTTTCTACCTTTTTTATTTAAATTTAATAATATTGTATTATATATTTTGTATTATATATGGGAAATGAATTCTCTATGTGGGTTCTAATTTTATGGATTTTAATATAAGGAACAATTTGCAGTAATTTATTATTATTTTGTATTAAGAATAATAATCAACTACGGTGGGCGCCTTTGCCAGTGTTTGACCCCAGTATTGCTCACTTCTTAATCGCTAAATGTGTGTTAATTGTAAGGAGTGTGTGTTCTCCTAGCATTATCAAAATCACCCAAAACTAGACAAGATTTGTACTCCATATCTGTGGGTGTCCGAAAGAACTGCCCTCGCGGAGATCGTATGTATTTCAACCAAATGCCTAACAGCACTGCTATGTATTCCTGGCCAAAACAAACCGTGCCCAATGCCTAAAAATTCTTTGCCAAGTTTGAAAATTCAAGTTTGCCTAATGTAGATTTTAGGTGAGATATCTAGTGTACAAAGGTACTCTGCCAGTTTACTAGTGTTGCCATTTCAAAAAGCGTTCGAGATCGAAACCACAACGTCAAGCTTTCACTGTATTAGCACTATTTCAGGGTTTGTGTTTGTTTATTTTCAGTTTTTGTATTCGCTAAAAAGAAAAAACAAGGTTTACCAAGAATTTCAAATCAAGGGTTTAAATGGTTACAAATATGCCTTTGAGATGATAAAACATTTCTTGATCATGTTTTCATAAACACTTTTGTATGTCAATTTTTAATCAGATTTACATTGGTATTTCTAGTTTTTGAAACACTGAAATGATTGTCGCTTTTATACCTAGTCGGCTTGTTTTTGATATTACAATCACCCTTTGATACTAAGATTGCAGTGTCCAATCAAAAGCATTTAGCAATAACGTTTTTGTTATTCGCTGCCTTTTTGTATTAGCTTCAAGTACAAACACTTTTTTACACTGATTATGAACTTTTCATACGTTTTTTTTATACAAACTTTTATAACTGCCTTGTAAATAAAGTGTGTTTTGGAAAAAAATATCTCTGGCTTGCTGCTTTCTTTTCCGGTCTGAAAAATCAATTGTGTGTTGCACAGACATCAATACAACCAAAATAAAACTACTTTCAGCATTTCCAGCCAATTTTAGGTAACACTTTCCATAGTCCACTTCAGACATTCTACTGTCTGCTTAATAATTTCTAACTCTTTATTTCGATGGACCCACAACATACTGACCATCAGAAACTTGCAACTATATGTCAACTTATTCCACTAACCCCAAACAGTCTAGATAGTTAGTAGACATGTAGTAGCAATTTAATTTATATAGTTACAATATTACTTATAGTTAGTAGATTTCTCTATTTGAGCATCAAAATAATATTATTAAATCAGTTTATTTTAAGGATGCTAAGTGCTATACCGGGACCTTCTTGAGCCAAAGCGAATCTATTTACTTTAGGGGACCAGCATAAACCAGCATCCCTTCATTAAAACATACCTAACCAGCATATGCTCTTTTTTTTCAGCATGGAAATGAAGGCAGCCATCCTTTTCCATCGAACCATCTCATCAGTTGATGTACTCAAATGTTTACTGAAACATGTGTGGCGGTCATAACTAATTTTATAGCATTCAAATAGTTCTATATAGCTTGCACCATAGGAAAGACATGATAAAGGCTGAATATGAATGGAGAGAATCTGAAATGACCTATTAACTCTCTATCAGGGTTCGTAGTAGGAGATATGCAAATGCCCCCAACTGTATCCTCTCAGGCTATCTTAGGAATGCTTTCCCTGAATGCCAACACACACATTAGACCACATTAGATACACATTCTATTTGTTCTTATGGGTGTGTTGGCTGTTTTTGAGGGTGAATTTGAGATCTTTAAGTGAGGTGTTTTGTAGAGAGCTGTCAGTCCCCCAGGGCTTCACACTGATGGAAACACTTTCCAACCCGAGCCCTAACAGATGCTCCCCCACTGTGTTTGTGTGTGTGTGTCCTTGAGGGTGAGAAAATGAAGTAAAAAATGAACATTATGTGTTGTAAACTAGCATTTGAACATCTATATGTGCATGTTTGTGGTGTAGAAACTCGAGTCTCTTGAGGATATTGCTTTTCCTGTGTGGCTGTTGAAGGCGGAGGCCCGGATCAGACCAGGGCCTAAATTTGCAGCTGCCCAGCTCTCACATCATCCTGACCACCTGCTCGCTGGCCTCTCCACACCCACATTCAACCCAAAAACAGACCAGAGGTGCCAAATATACACATGAATACGATGCTAGAGAAGAGCTGGGGAGCTATTCATGGTTCAGTAGGCTAGAATAATATCACAACTTTTCACCCACACATAACGCTGATGTACTATAAGCATGTTCAAAACAAGGTGGTTTTCTGACAGTAAGAGAATTAATTCAATTATGAATTACGCAGCACCTTATTTTTTTTTTAAACAGCTAAAAAAATGCTACACTTTTGAAGAGGATGGTCGATAGAGAAAAGCGAGGAAAAACAAGGGGCAGATGAGAGGAGAAACATAATTATTGTCTGAAAAGTTACTGTGTCAGCTGATGTTCTTTTGTGCAAGCATCTGTTCACTAAATGTGTGTGTGTGTGTGTGTGTGTGTGTGTGTGTGTGTGTGTGTGTGTGTGTGCGCGCTGTGGGTTACAGGAACGGAAAGGCCTGTCAATGAAGAGACATGAGCAGACTTTCAGAAGAGGAGCACAGCCCCCCAAAACCCCATACACCTGCTTTCTGTCTGAGATAGAGAGAGAGAGTGAAAGATTGAAAGAAAGAAAGAAGAAAATATGGTGGTGGTGGTGCTAGCGGGGGGTGTATCACCACCCTAAAGTGACACCAAAAAACAAAAACACAGGTGCAAAGAGTTCCTTCCACTCACACACACACACACACACACACACACTCACACACACTCTGTGAGCGTGACCTTTGTGTTGGAAAGTGTGTGGAACGTTTCCGAGCACAATAATGACATCATGTGCATCTCTGTAGCCATCCAATCAGAACTGAGGGTGCAAATTATTCAGGGGGGTTTGGAAGGCCGGATCTGAGCCCCATAACCAACATTTTTTAAAATTAAATCGTTTTAATGCAAAAAGTATTTATGTGAAGATTTTTGTTTATTTTGCACATGAAACGTTTCAGCGTATTAGAATGATTTCTGAAGGATGATGAAAATTCAGTTTTGGCGTCGCAGAAATAAGTAACTTTATATAAGTATATAACAATTTCACAGTATTACAGTTTTTTATTGCTCTTTTATAAAATGTGTTTATTTATTTTTTACAAATAAATGCTATAAAAACTTATTAAAAATGACTAATTCTAAAACTTTAAAAAATATACAGTTATATATAAAGTTATTTTTTGATTATTTATTTGCTTTAATATATTCATATATTTTGAAATATTAAAAACAAAAGTTTACTTTTTGCTAATTGTTCTATAAAAGGCCTGAAAATTTAATTTGGGTTGTGTAAGTGAGCCTCAACATATCCTATATAAATTATTTCACAACCGTTCACCAGGAGTCAACTCTACATAAATCAGGACTGATATTACAACACAATGATATCTTAAAGAAAACCTATTACAGTTCCATCCCAAATATTACTACATTAACACTGCTAATGCCCCCAGTGTTGATTATTTAATGCTCTGTGTCATCGGGGCGGTTTGTGAGATTATGTTTCAGGATGGTCAGTGCGGTTAAAGTCAGCTCTGACGATTTACCTGTCAATGGTTAGTTTACATGATGATACAATCAAAGCAAACACAAACATGCACAGGCACTTCAATGCAAACTCCTCCTTTAGTGCGACTGACATACAAAACCACAGACTTTGCGCAGAGCAATTAGAAACTTGAATTTATTTAGGATTTTAATTGATTTGTATGTCTATAGGAGACATGAGGTAGCAAGAATAACTCTTTCATATCTCTCGGTTGAGTCAGAGCTCCCTTTCCTCTCTGTGTTCAACAAGGCATCTCTGTGTCGCAAGCAGATTGGCACATAAATTCAGTTTGTTCAACCTGTCACAATAAATTATTAGCCGGATGTTGCAGAAGCACCATTTTCCTTATTTTTTTTTTCACTCTCACACTTTCTCTTATTCTCTGACTTACCCACCCATACACACAAACACACACACACACATACTCACTGGGAAGATTACAATAGGCTGATTTCCTTTGTGGTCAGGCCTAGTAGCCACTCCCCGTTCCACTAGCAGGTACAATGTCTCTGAGCCACCATGATAAGTCTGTTTGTGTGTGTGTGTGTGTGTGTGTGTGAAAGATCTAGAAGACACACATAACATTAATTAAAAACATGGGGGGGAAATTCCCATTCCTGTCGTTTTATGACTGCTGTAATGACAATTAACAAAAAATTTTAAACACACACAAAAGTAGGAGGCATAGATAAACTCATTTTTCTGTTATTTAAACTTTCCAGTAACATCATCCTAACCACTATTCTCACACACACTGCATGTGATGCACAAACAACAGTTTCATGTGCGGAAAAAGGAAAAAAGTTTCTTATCATGGAGATAATCTCAACCATTACTGACTGTTAAATATGAGTTTTCAGTATGCTTGAGGTTGTGTGTGTGTATTTTCGTATACAAAAAGTTCATTTGCAAAAACAGATCAGATAACTCAGTTTTTAACAATTTTCGAGAATTATATTTTTCATTGTTCATTTAATTGCATGCCACTGTTTATTTCAATCAAACTGCATTTGGGTGCTCTGCAATGATTAATCATGCTTTAAAAATATTTGTGTGCATAGCATGCATGTGTTTTTATTATGAGAGATTTTGGCCCACTCCTCCACAGGTCTTCTCTAGATCTGTCAGGTATCTGGGCTGTCACTGAGCAACACACATTTTCAGCTCCCTCCAAAGATTTTCAATTGGATTTATGTCTGGAGACAGGCTAGGTCACTCCAGAACCTTGATATGCTTCTTACGGAGGCACTCCTGGGTTTCCCTGGCTGTGTGCTTTGGGTCATTGTCATGTTAGAAGACCAGACAGGACCCATTTTTAATGCTCTGACTGAGAGAAGAAGGTTTTTTCACAATAGTCTGAGTGTATTACTGATAGTAGCCTTGGAAACGATGGTCCCAGCTCTCTTCACAGCACTGACCAGCTCCTCTCGTGTAGTTTTAGGCTTAGTCTTCACCATTCTTAGCATCATTGATACCCCACGAGGAGAGATCTTCCTTGGGGCCCCGGTCCGAGGGGCATTGACAGTCATCATTAGCCTCTTCCATTTTCTGACAATTGCTCCAACAGTTGTTCTTTTTTCACCAAGCTGCTTGGCAATTGTCCCATAGCCTAAAATGTTGTTTCTTGTGTCTTTCAAGAGTTCGCGCTTTCTCATAATCAAGAAGGATAAAGTTTAGCATATGTGGCGTGCTGTCCGAAGCGAGCCGGGAGGACGGCGGACACCGAACCCTAGAGGCTTGAACCCTAGCTAGGGCTAGAGCTCCGCGTCCGGCTCGGTCCTTTCATGCCCCCTGGAGAGGAAGGCGCGAAAGCAGCTAAATGGCAGAGGAGGGGTGGAGGAGGGATGCGCAAAAGGCGGGATGTGGAAGGAAAGAGCACGGGCTATTTATAGTGGGCAGAACGGGATTTGATTGGGCAGGTGTAATGAGGAGATTGATTAGGTGATGCGGTGCCAGCTGTGATTAATCGGCCGCGCTCCTACTCGAAATTAGTTTATTTGCAAAAACTTCACTATATGACTGACAGACTGCAATGGTTTGATTTAAAACTCTTTGTTTGTGTTCTACTGAAGAAACAATGTCACCTACATTTTGGATGCCCTGGGGGTAAGCAGATAAACATCAAATTTTCATTTTGGGGTAAACTATCCCTTTAAATCCTGACATTTTTCAAGCACTCATTTTACATCCTCACAGCAAAAGGATTGTACTGAATGGGCTGTAAATAATAACATACTGTAAAGTGATTCTTTTGACTAACCAGATTCATGCAGTGCAACCAGTGTAGTGCAAATAATGAACAAATTACTCATTTCAGTCTACGCATACATTTGTAGTTGTATAAAAATAGTTTGTTTTACACAAGTAGTAATAAGCAGCAATTATATAATTTGGGTTACAATTTTAAATAAGTTTAGTCATAATGTATCATGTTAGATATATATATATATTATACCTATATATTAGATATAGGTATTTTATCACATTAGTTGAGAGAACATTTCTTACATAAGCAAAACGTTCACTGTAAACTCAATATATCCAAATGGGCAAAACTTTAATCAAGACCTTATGAATTGGAATGTGGAAATCTGTACTCATAAGCAGTTCTAATTATTCTGAAGACTGTTTATACAAAAAGGTTTTATCACAAATACTGATTTCATTACACTTTAGATATCTATACATCAAAGTATCATAAGATCTATCTAATAACAACAGATTTCTGCAGTAATGCCATAGAAGAATCATTTTGTTCCTCTGAGACTCATTTAGTTCTCAGCACTTAAAGAGATAATTTTCTCCTGTGTCACAAGAGCATTTTCACTTTTGTGCAATGGAAAGCTTCCACTGAGGTTAAAGGTTCTTCATGGGACCACAGATGACAATGAAGAAACATTATGTTTAAGAGTGAAGGTAAATGAGGTTCTTACCTGCCCTATGTAATCTTGTTGATCCAGATTTGGTAGGGCACTCACTCCTCTGTTTGGTCCATAGTGCCCGTTCCTCTCCACATCACCATCCAGGCCACTGAACAGCACTTCAAGGTCCCGAGCAGTGAGCTCGCTCAAACCTGTGCCACCAGCAGTGATATAAGGTGAAGAGTGCTGCTGGGAGCAGCTGAAGGACACAGTGCTCAGATGGTTTCTGTAAGGTTGCTTCAAATCTGGAATAGGTGGCTCCAGGTAAAAGCATCCAGGCTGCTGGAGCTCTGACTGGAAGAGAGGAGGAACCTGCTGAGTGTTGCTGACCAGACCTTCAGGGAGATTTCCACAAGCCTGAGCATTTTTGAGTGTTTTACACTCCAGGAGTTGGAGAGGTGGAAGGTATGAGTACTGCAACTGCTGGCTCATCATCTGAACCTGGTGTTTTTGGGTTGTTATGTGTGAAACTTCACATGGTGTGATTCCTATCCCGTTGTATGGTTGAGACATTAAGTGTTGGTGTCTGTGAGGATCGTTTTGGAGATCTGGTAAGGCCTGCAGTACACTGTGACTCTGTATCTCGGTGAAATGTTGTGTGTTTGGTTTAGGATGTTCTTTTATGAAAGTCATTTGTTGCTGCAGAGGTACTAACGTGAGTGAATCACTTGAATCCTGTAAGTGTAATGTAGATGCTCGCTGTGGAGGTGTGAAGGTCTGCATAGGCTTCTCAACGAGATCTCTCTCCTTCAGACTGTCACCAGATATTATACAGCCTGTCTTCGTCTTGAGCGAGTGTTGTACGTTGGAGAAGATACCATCTGTGAGGTCTGCCACATCATTCGGTCCACCGAGGTCAACCCTGAGGAACAGTTCATCTTGAAGGAACTTCAGATCTTCTGGACTGATCCCTAAACTCCCCATGAAGTTCAGTATCTCAAAACTCTCGTTTCCTCCAGAGTTAAAAACTGGCTCTTGTTTAATAAGAGAGCTTTTGGATAGTGAAAGAGCACTTTCTTGCCAGTTACGAGAGAAGATCTTACCAATATCCTTGTTCTCTAAAGCCTTTACTGATCCAGAGCGATCGTCTGCAGGACACACATAAATCGACTCATCCTGCTTCAGCATGGAGCCCAGCAGTGAGTCAGGGTCTACAGTCCCAGTGGTTCTGGTGTGGGTACTGTCATCCAGAGCAATGCTGTCAGAAGGTATGGTGTTACCCTGAGATCTGGGCAAGTTCATGTCATAGAGAACAGCTTCTCCTGTAGTGAAGTTGAAAGGAAGCATCGTAGCACGACTTCTCAGGTTCTCCTCACCCTCCTCATTCCTACAGAAGACAGAATGACTCATTATAAGGAGTGTTCGAAATTTATATAATAACCATGTACACCATAAACTAATTTTCCAAATCATGTTTTTGGCTTGTCCTGAATCCCTATGGAACACCTTTAATAATAACTGTTTATATTCTGACTTTCTGAGGTTCGGAAAGGTACTGCTGTAGAGTAGGATGAACCAGCAACAACATTCAGAAGCTCCACGGGGCTTGCTTGAGGGATCAGGAGTTCGTGGGAACTCGCCTGGCAAAATATTCCTGATCGTAATCCTGTGGTCTGCCAAGCCATTAACCAACGCAGCCGAAGGGAGCCAATAAAGGCCCACCGAACTGGAAAGGGTAGTGGACAAAGCTAGCCTTCTAGAAAAAGAAAATCGAGACCTAGCAAGCTGTGGCCGTGCGCTCATTATGAGAGCACGAACCATCCATGAACTCTGTCTCAGTATGTATTGAGGCCCAGACGAGTGAAACAGCTATCGTGACCGTGAGTCGAGGTGAGGAAACCACCGCACCCAGAAGTACACAGCCGCAGAGATGCCCCGGACATGCTTCTGCGACCGTGCAGCTGTTTGCTCTTTTAGAACTTCTTTCTTCTTATTTTTTATTTCTTTCACCGCCATCTAATGTACCCATATGTACAGGGGGTGGCTAGGCATGCAAATGTCACTGGCCAATTCTCATTGGCGTTTTCAGTTAATTGGCCTCCCAGGCGGGATCCCTTGACGTCAGTCAATGACTGACTGACTGACTGACTGAAAGGGAACTTGATCCTCTGGTGAACTCCTCTCTGGTAATGTATGCCAGACTTCTATCGTTCACTTAAACCTCACCCCTGAATTCTCTCATTCTTCTGTCTCTATTTTTAAGTTCAAGAAACGAAATCCAATTTCAAAATCTACCCTTTTTTCTGTTTTCCATGATTACACGGTGTATGTTGGAAGAAAAGATCTGTCACTTACAGCAAGTCTAACTGCAAATTTAAAAATTACAAATATTATATGTGTGGATAAATCATTCATAATAAGATCAATAATAAGCATTTAGCAAATAAATAGGAGTGTTTTAATGTAATACTGACTTTAAATTAGACACAGCTACTTATATAATATAATTCACAAATTACCTGTGTTTACATATTTAGTATGAATATTGTCTTATAATAAGAAACAACGTAAACATTTACAGGTTGTTCAATACGAAAGATAATAGATGAAGCCATAAATAAGAGCATACGTCAAGACTCTCTGTGAGGCGATGATGCAATCTGGTTGGCCATTTTTGTAGACAAGTCTGGCGTTGGACTGTACCCAAAGCCAGCGGTTCTGTTTTGTCAACAGTCTGAACACAGTCATCCCACTTTCACCCGTCCTCATCACTGCAGGGGACAGAAATTATTTAGTCATGTGAAAAATCAGCAACTAATTTTGCTACCATTAAAAATAAGAATTATAGCAGTCTCAAAGGCCAGCTCAAAGGCAAATAGATATACATAGTATATGTATATTTTTCACTGCTTCTCATGTCCCAAACAAGCATATTTGAGCTGCATGCAGGTTGATCTATGTTTATTCATTAAATTACATCTGTTCATCATATTAAGAGATCATGTCATATTTTTGTACTTTTAGGAACTTTTGTGAAAACTGTAGTTGATGAATGGATAAATATGTTGAGAGAATAACATCATAGGTCATTTGTGTTTTCAATATGTTAAAGTTTTGAATCCACATGAGGATGAATATATGATTTTCCATTTTGGGGTGAGTGGTCCCTTTTTAGAGCAATACAGCTATTTCCACAACAGTTAGACCTCCAGTCTCTAACACAAGCAATGATGAAACCCAGTTGTGGAGCGAGTGAGGTGAGTGTATTTTCTTTATCCACATTAATTTAAGGCAGTCTTACTCCGTATGTGGTTCTCGGCACAGTAGAGCATGTCAGCTGCATGGATGAACTGATAGCCTGAGCCGTGGTAACACAGCTCTTCCTCAGAGTAACCAAGAACAATCTTCCCTCTGTGGAAAGCAAAAAAACATTGAATTTAAGAGATACTGACAGTCGGAAAGCAAAGGAACATTGAGCCAAATCACAAACCAATAAATGTTTTAGAAAAAAGAAAAAAAATATGAATACATACTTTCATTCATCTTTAACTTTTATAATTTTACAAATCAAAGACATAAAATTGCCTCTCTAATCAACTGAAACAAACTAAAATGACGAAGAATAAATCCAGTGTTTCTTCACATATACTGATAGATGAGGATATCTTACTTTGCGTCACACGCGGTGGGGGTGAAATCCAGCTTATGCTTGGTTTTGAAAAAGCAGCTCTTGGTGTGGATCTCCAGTACGGAAGGTGGCTGCAGAGGACAGGCCAGGGCAAACAGAGCCAGCTGAGGAGGGACGGGTTTCCCATCTGCTGTCCTCTCATTCTGCCCATACAGGAACTTCAAACGCCCCTGAAAGCTCATGGCCTATAAAAATACAAGCCACATATTTAACACATTTAGCTCTATGCTGATTCATACAATAGCATCTAATTTTACCCATAAATGAACACAAAAAAAATGTGATTCCATCTGGGCCTTCTCATGATATGACACCAGACCTTGCATTCGTTTGATCACTTCCTTTATGAGATAAGCAAGACCTCTCTTTGAAACCAATATATAAATAAGATACATGATTTAAGAATAATTGTTTGAGCTGGTTGTACTAAAAGACTGATTCAAATGCTAAGTGGTGTTTAAAGGAATAGTTCAACCAAAAATAAAATTTGTCATCAATAGTATGAAAGAAAATACTTTGGAAGCCAATAGCTACTCTCAACTGTTTGCTTACCAACAACATTCTTCAAAATATCTTATTTTGTGTTGTTTAAGTCTGATAAAGGTAGCTTTTGAGAAGTCTACATGTAAAAATGATCCAGCACAGGTAGTTAACTCCAAGGCATGGGGAAGTCATGAACTGATATGACCTTAACGTTATAACACATTTGTCATTATAGTCTCAGTCACAGAGCATCCTGATATTACTTCAAACAAAGCTAGCAAAATTATCTTTTGTTGTGTGTGGAATTACGTTGTATATAGAAGCACAATTATTGTAGTAATTTCAGCCCTCATTCTAGATTATTACATTATCATTAGTACTCCTAAAAAAAACGTGATGTGTAATACATGGTTGTTTACAGCAAAACTGCTTAATTACAGGGTTGTCGAGGTGCACACTGTTTTAAAATCCCTTGGTATTCATCTTTCTCTCACACACTTTCTACAAAGAATTCGCTCAGTGAATAGACTCCTTTCAAACTTGTTTGTAGACAGTTTTAGCTTTCAGTCTGTTACAGTATGGTACTGTATATCGTTTTGACATCTTAAACTTTGTTCATAGGAGAGCTCTGACTAGACTTTGACTTCCTTCAAACTTTGGTTGGTACTGTAAATAATATCAGCCTTGCATGTGTTATTAATTAATTTTCTTAAATCAAGTAATCTTTATATAAATATGGTTAATTTATACATTCTGAGAAAAAAAAAACTACAACAAAATAAAAACGTGCTTCATCTGGAAATCAAGAAAATCAACAAAGTAAAATCTCTTACAATTATTTCTGTCAACTGATTAGTCACAGTTAATCGCATCCAAAATAAAAGTTTTTGTTTAGGTAATATATGTACTGTATGTGCAATGTATGTGCATTGTGTAAATATATTTTGTATATACTGTATAAACACACACACATAATATATATTTCAGAAAAATATGTAATTATTTTTATAAATTATTAAAAACTTATTTATAATAAAAAAAAAACTTTTTGCTGAGATACAACTATTTAAAAATCTGGAATCTAAGGGAGCAAAAAAATCTAAATACGGAGAAAATTCTTATAAATGCATAATTACTAATCAAAAATTACGTTTTCATATATCTACAGTAGGAAATTTACAAAATATCTTAATGGAACATGATCTTTATTTAAGGATTTTTCACATAAAAGACAAATTTTGACCCATACTACAGGTGCTGGTCATATAATTAGAATATCTTTAAAAAGTTGATTGCACTAATTCCCTTTTAAGAAGTGAAACTTGTATAATACATGTATACATTTATTCCACCCAGACTGATATATTTCAAGTGTTTATTTCTTTCAATTTTGATAATAATAACTGACAACTGCCTATTGGCTGCCTATTAGATTCTGCATCAGCTATAAAATATTACTTCTTTCCTATAAGGCACTTAATAATTTAGCTCCTGCGTACCTAACTATTCCAACACGTTACAATCCATCACGATCCCTAAGATCTCAAAACTCTAGACTGTTAGTAGTACCAAGGATAGCAAAGTCCAGTAGAGGAGGTAGAGCTTTTTCACATTTGGCTCCCAAACTCTGGAACAGCCTTCCTGATAGCATTCAGGGTTCAGACACACTCTCTCTGTTTAAATCTAGATCAAAGACACATCCTTTTAGCCAAGCATTAATGCAGCTCAACTTTTCCTGGAGTTATATCTGATCAGATGTTCATTATTCATCTTCTAGCTCTGGTTCAACAAATCTTCATTTTCTTAGTTTGAACAGCAGCTACGGTAATCTTGTTCCTATTTGTTATGTTTCTACCATGGGATTGTCATCACGTGGTAACTAGAATTTCACAAGCTCCAGCCTGGATCCAGAACACTTATCTCACATCTATGCTATATGTACAAACTAGTACTACGTATACTGTAAAACATTACTTTGGTGTAAAGCTGCTTAGCAATGATTTGTATCATGTGCTATACAAATAAATTTGAATTAAATTGAATTGAACTAATAAATCAGTATCCCAGAAAATTTGAATATTGTGAAAAGGTTCAGAACTGAAGACACCTGGTGCCACACTCTTATCAGCTAATTAACTCAAAACACCAGCAAAGGCCTTTAAAAGGTCTCTTAGTCTAGTTCTGTAGGCTGCACAATCATGTGGAAGATTGCTGATTTGAAAGTTGTCCAAAAGACAACTACTGACACCTTGCACACGGAGGGTGAGTGGTCCGAAGTTATGATCTCTAATAAAAGTAAATTTTGTAAATCAGGGTCTGATCTCCCAGAGTCTGGAGGAAGAGAGGAGAGGCACAGAATCCATGTTGCTTGATGTCCAGTGTAAAGTTTCCCTAGTCAGTGATGGTTTGGGGTGCCATATCATCTGCTGGTGTTGGTCCACTGTGTTTTCTGAGGTCCAAGGTCAACACAGCTGTATACCAGGATGTTTTAGAGCACTTCATGCTTCCTGCTGCTGACCAACTTTATGGAGATGCAGATTTCTTTTTTCAAGAGGACTTGGGACCTGCACACAGTGCCAAAGCTACCAGTACCTGGTTTAAGGACCATGGTATCCCTGTTCTTAATTGGCCAGCAAACTCACCTGACCTTTAACCCATAGATTTAGTTTTGTGAAGAGGAAGATGCGATATGCCAGACCCAACAATGCAGGAGAGCTGAAGGCTACTATCAGAGCAACCTGGACTCTCATAACACCTGAGCATTGCCCCAGACTGATCGACTCCATGCCACGC
This sequence comes from Enteromius viviparus, assembly GCA_032353835.1. Taxonomy (NCBI): domain Eukaryota; kingdom Metazoa; phylum Chordata; class Actinopteri; order Cypriniformes; family Cyprinidae; genus Enteromius; species Enteromius viviparus. The sequence continues at coordinate 8,919,084 of JAUCNO010000500.1, read as the reverse complement.
CGCATTGCTGCAGTAATTCAGGCAAAAGGAGCACCAACTATGTATTGAGTGCTATACGCGCTCAAACATTTCATGTTCATACTTTTCAGTTGGACAAGATTTCTAAAAATTCTATTGGTCTAATAGTAATTTGGGGTTTTCATTAGTTTTCAGTAATAATCATCAAAATTAAAAGAAATAAACGCTTGAAATAAATCAGTCTGTGTGGAATGAATGTATAAATTACACATGTTTTACTTGGAATTACTTTAATGGAATTAGTGAAATAAATAAACTTTTTGAAGATATTCTAAGTATATGACAAGCACCTGTATGTGTTTTTGGCTATTGCTATAAATATACCCCAGTGACTCAAGACTAGTTTGTGGTCCAGGGTCGCATATTTTAATTTATTTATTGACTTTAATTTATTTATGATCATTTTCAACTTACAAGAAAGCCAGATGAGTTGTTCTGAAGACATCTTAACCGGCAAACAAAATTTCGCTCCAGAAAGGTGGAGTTCTCTGGTGGCAACTGCTCTGGACTGTAGTATGTCTGAAGCAACGGTGCATCCTGAGAAGCTTGACAGAAACAAAACAAAACTTGAATGTAGAGAAAAGCATACCTGAATAATTAAAATCTGGAAGATAATGCCCCTGCTGTGTAGCCATTTATATCATATATAAGCAGAGTCCTTGCTGATGGCTGGATTATTGCTCAGTGTGTGTGCTGTCTGGGACAGCTGTCCTGTGTATATAGTTGTGACAATAACAGGCCTTTCAAACTGCCAAGTGTTAGATCTTTAATGAAAACCGATTGGTTGAGAATAAAAAGCCTAAACTGAAACCAAAGCAAACTGGCACAGCCTTTGAACACCAGCCATTAGAGCCTGTTACACATATGAATCTGAATCCTCATGAGCACATATAACTCGAAACCTTCTTATAATATATTTCGGTTTTCTAAAATACAGTAAGGTATTGGTCAAACTTTGTTTGCAGACTCAAGCAATCCATCTTCTTTGACTGTTGATGGAATGGGGACAGAATCTTTCAGGCACAATGCCCAGGTCTGCTCATGGTCTGTCTGGAGAGATGTTAAGTTATTTTCTACCTTGCACTAGCTGTCCGGTGTCTGGGGTGCAGTTGGGGTTGAGCGCCCAGTGGAGCTGCCTCTGAATCTCAGCCCGGTCTTCAGTGTGAACCAGCTCATAAACACTCTGATGGATGAGATCCGACTGCAAAACAATCACATCGGCTTCACTCTAAGCAGATTCACAGCAGCTCATTACAACTACAAAATGTACCAAACTGAATTAAGAAATCTGAATCTCAATGCTGAAATAAACAGTTTTTTCAACCTGTTTTTATCTAAATGTGTTCAGAGCCTGCTTTTTCTGGCACCCAAGCATAATAATCCAAGTTCTTTCATGACAACTGTCAGAGGGACTGGCATTTTAATAGTGTTAATGTGTTTGGTCTTGGTGGTATAGATCTGATAAGCTGCTGCAGAGCAAGTACCAAGACGTGCTACAGCCAATACGTGCATAACATGCTGCTGTGAGCATTTAAGAAATACTGCTACTGCGCACTTAACTTATATGAAATAACCCCCATAGCATACATGAATCACCCCGTGGCAGATCTATACAGGTGGAGTTGAGGAAGGTTTCTGAAGCATGTTGCAACTGCATAATGTTTCACACTAGAATTATGTTTGTGGGAAGAAGCTGGAATTACATACATAATCATAATCTCTTTTGAATAAGAAGTGCCTGAAAACCATTTCATAAATGCATAACCTTACGGGCTGCAGTGTACAAACCTGATGGAACCCCAAGTAGTCTTCAATGGTGGAGGAAGCGTAGAAAATTGTGCCACTGGAGGTGACCACCAACACAAAGCCATTTAAAGCCTATAAAAAAAGAGGTTACACTGCTAATAAATAGAATTCTAAGTCTATTTTGTTTTGGTTTTGTCTTATCGTTGTTGTTTGATTCAAACATTAAGGTTTTACAGGAAACATGAGCTCACCTGTAGCAACAATTCTCCCTCTGGCAGCTCTTGTATGTGTGGTTTAGTGTTATTTGCTAGCTGGTTGGAGCTCTTTGAGTTCAGGGTCACTGCAACAGCAAACAATCATTAAAGTGGCTTTGCTCAATAGCTTACAGATAAAACACATTCTTTATCAAAGACATGATGAGGAAGTTATGGATAACAATTAATGGTAAGTAATAATATCATATGAGGGTACTTGATCAGGCATAATCAAACAAGAGCAAAACGACTGCATCAACAATGATTTAGGAGGAAAATCTGAAATAATGTATAAAAATGACAGCTTGAAACAGGGACCTCTTAGCATCTGTAATTTCAAAAACTGAAAGCAAATTATAATGCCCAGTGGTTAACAATACACTTAAGCTTGGGACACATCACATGATATGTTTGCTTATGGAGTGGTTATGAGAGGGCAGTATCTCTAAAAACACAGTATCTGTCGATAACAAATAAGAGTGCCAATAATAATAATAATAATAATAAACTATTTTAAATGTAGTGTTAAGCACATGTAAAAAAAATACTTAGAAACCTTCTTTTTTATACTCATGTCGGTTTCACATTTTTTTTAAATAAATATATTTTAAATAACTCTATACGTCATCAAGTTTAAAAAAGTAATATATTTTCTTTACAACTGAAATCAAGAGCGAGTGTAAGTTTGTATTAAAATAATATAAAACAAAAAAGAAAACAACTACATTTTAAGGTACAAAAAAGCTAAATAAATTCCTTTTGCCTTATGATAAGTAAACATTTATTTTTTAAGTAAGTCATTTAAAATGTGTATTTTTCTTCTTGATTATGATTGCAGAACATCACCCTGACAAACATGAGCTGTATTTAGGCTGTACTTGCATAAAATGAAATAAAATGAATTAAAATAAAATTTAAAATAAAATAAAATAAAATAAAATAAAATAAAATAAAATAAAATAAAATAAAATAAAATAAAATAAAATAAA